>OMKK01023371.1:32915-60611 GCA_900302305.1 Polymixia japonica
CAGAATAAATGCCTTTACTGAAGAAACAAACCCAGGATGCACAAGTCTCCTTATACTGCAGCTATAGCTGCGACACACACAAAAAGCATCACTAATAACCTCATAAAATTACAACATTATTTAGGAAAATAGCATTTTACATACTGTATGTGTATATACTCTAGACAATATTTGTATATACTTTAGACAATGTGTGTATATACTCTAGACAATATGTGTATATACTCTAGACAATATTTGTATATACTCTAGACAATGTGTGTATATACTCTAGACAATATGTGTATATACTCTAGACAATAAACATTTACCAATTAACATTGCAGTCCGCGTAAATAATTTAGTTGTTTTTTTTGGCTGGACTGCAACAGCGGGGCCAGCCCTATACACTGTACACTGACTGACTCACTGACTGACTCACTGAGTGATTCATTTACACCATTGGTCGGCCAGGTGTTGGCGTGTACCTATTGGCTGATGTATCCCTTTCAAATTAAAAGCCCTCTAGCGGCAAGGCTTTTGGGCACAATTTCACACATTGACCATACACGGTCCAGTCATGAACTAGGTTTTGACCTAGTCCTGTTTAACTATACAATGTTTTCATGGTTACTCTGTTATTTACTTCGGTATGTCAGTACAGGTGTAATGCTTCATTTAAACTGGATTCCCATGGACACACCTAGAGACAAACATGGATGGCTTCACTAGTGCTCTCACTCAGTCACAAACACACACACACACACACACACTCAAACACACACTTCGGCTAGGTTCCCTGTTGTAAGTACTGAGCAGACCCTCCAATCCCAGGCCTCAGAGGTCATGAGAAATGTTGGCTTAATAATAATAATAATAATAATAATAATAGATTTAATTTGTAACGCACTTTTCACTCCGAAGAGTCTCAGAGTGCTACAGGGTAAAAACAGCATGTACAATTTAACAATTTAATCCTTTCTTCTCCCCTATACTACCTCTGAGAGTCAGGGCAGGGAGCAAAAAGGAGCCTTTGTCTCTCCCAAGGCACTCAGAACAAAAGGGGCTGGGATTGGATAAAACATACACACACTGCCTGCAATTAAGAGTTTAGGGATCGTTACCTCAGCACAAAACCCTCACCGAATATGAGCAAGGAGAGGAGAGAAAACATCCAGATTAGTTACCACAGGGGTATTAGACCAACTTGTGAGAATGAAGACATTTGTCTGTTAATATTACTTACAGGATGCCAGAAGTCATCGTATATACCCTCTGTATGCGCTGTTGTGAAGTATTTGATAACTAGGAGCAATTAGTATCAATTAGGCTCTGTAAAGACCTCTGGGTTAACTTGGGGGTGTGCTGTTATTATCAGTGCAATTATCAATCTTTTTGGTTTCCCCATATGTTAAATTGAATAATTAAAACACTGACATCTGCTGAGTTGGAGGAGGTGTTAAATTGTTATATTAAGAACATACAATACATATGATTAAAGTATAGCATTAGGGATAGGAGATAAGGAGATATGATGAACTGTAAACAACTATGTAATGATCATGTTCTGTATGATATAATGGTTTATAGGAAGTTAGTGGTGTGGTGTCTACAATGCAAAAAATAATGCAAACCTTAAAAGTTGTCTTTATTAAAACATGTGGATCAATTTGAGTGTGAATTAGAAACAACTTAAGATGAGCTAATTGGGCTTAACGCTTAATTAATACTTCAGTGAGGGAGGAATGTTTAATTTTGCAATCTAAAGCTGTAAAAGCCTGCTATGACTTAATAGGCATCATTCCTATGAAACACACGGATCTTTTTGGATGAAAGTAAGGCAGTCTAGTGTCATCTTTTAATTGGATTTTACAGTATAACATTTTACTGTGGTTTTACAATGTCCTTTTGTTCTGTACTCTGACATTTTAAGAGGGAATACAATATAATTTTGATAATACCTTACTGATCACTGTAGGGAAAATTCTCTGAGGAAGGTACAAGCAAAACAAGGCCTAATTTATTTTATTTGCATTAGAATTTCCCTTTTGACCAAGAAGTATGTTTGAGACCTGTGTGGTCTCGCCTGACATACAGCTCCCGCGTTCAGAGCTTTGATTTGTTTCTCACACAGTGAGAAATTAGGTTTCTATGTGATGGAGCAACAGCTGGCATGTATCCATTTCAGCCAGAGGTAGTCAACTGTGTTAGTTAAACTAGAGGTGTTTCGGGGGTCTGCTCCTGGGGTGGTACTGCGTGGCACCTGGCTCTGGATCATTTGCGAACCCACAGCCGGGCCATGCTGGTAGTCCCAGAGCCCCCGAGGCCCTGCGGTGGGTGTAAGAGCCAGTCCCAGCAGCGCCTGTAGGATGTAGGCAAAGCCAGGCGTGTAATCCCTCTCTCAGTGTCGGAAAATAAATATGGCTGGGTGAACGGTAGAGAGGGGAGGATAGGGGATCAGCTATTACCAAGCCAAGTCCTGAAATTGAGACAAATAGATCGTACATTAATTCAGTGGTGGAAATTAGATCAGAACGTATTTTACTAATGACAGTGTAGCGTTGCTTCAAAACACGTACACTGCCTGATGCAGAAAACACAAGCAAAACAAATTATTTTCAAAAGGCCTTGGATCCCCTGCCGAATTCAGATCATCGCCATCTCCCTTATGATGGTCTTTCAACAGACAAGGCTCTCTCTCTCTAACAAATGGACCCGAACAAACTCCCTGCCCGACTGCATAAATCACTGCCTCTGTACTTAACAGGTTGGTGGATCACTACTTCACTTGAGAAGGCGCATTAACACTGTTCACATTCTGCCTCACGCTGGCACCCACAGGTGCTTTAGGTCACTCTTTCCTAATTTGGATCAATTATCTCATTTCCCCCTCACTGAAACGGTGTTTCTCATTCATCTTAAATCAAATGTCCAGTTTCTTAACAATGGCTTCTTCCAGGTAGGCCAGCTTCACACAATCTCATAAAGTTCAAACATCTGTACTTCTAGCATTTAGCTGAGCTTGTATTTTAGGGGCAGTTAACTATCCACTTACTATGGGTGACCAATTCAGTGAGAATTTTATTTGATTCATTGAAAAATTGCAATTTTGAATGCAATTCACTTATGGTTATCTGCTTATATAAGTACATGTATCATATCATGAAATTTAAAATAATGTAAAAATGTAATAATAATGTAATTTTTTATAGACAAGTTTATACAGTTTAAAGCATAGATAATCATGGAAAGCCTGGTTTCAAGCAGGTGTACTCAAACTGTTGACTGGTACTGTATATACATGCACAAAAACATCTAATAGAGTAGATATAAATAGACTTAGAAATAAAAACTGCACCAAAAACCCAAGTCGAGCTAAACATCACCACCTTGCGGCCCACAGACGACGGTGCCGCTTTAAGAATAACAAAAGCACACGACGGCCGAGAGGGAATGTAAACACAGTTGATGTGGACTATCCGAAAAAAAACATGCACCAAATCGGCAACGTGATACAACCTTGCTTAAACATAGTTTTGGCTCAACACCGTGTGCGTATTGTTGCTTAACGGAGACGTACTCAAAACAAGACTCGCCAAGGATTAACAAACGTCAATACAAGCGTTTCTGTCCGCGGCCTTCAAGATGGTAACTACTTCCTCACAACCAGCCAGACTGCAATGTATCATCCGTGTTAATAAGAAAAGTGCATATTTCGATCAGCCGTCTGGTTTTTACGGCAGTTCCGTCTTGTGATTTGTGCGAACAAAATGGGCGGCAATAGGCTCTGTTGTCAAGTTTTACTTGTATATACTGCTGAGTTGTAGTTGGTTTATATACGTAGTTTTTTTTAGCTCGGTTTGCAAACTGGTCGCAGCTTGAATTCTCCACGATCTATTCTCATTATCAAGAGAGAGAGACAGAGAGAGAGAGAGAGAGAGAGTGGAGGACAGTAATCAGATTCAGGGACACTCCCCTCATGCAATACATTTCTGCACCACCTTGCACAGAGACGTTGACATTTCAAAAAGCATTTTAGCCCAGTTATGTTCATAAGATGACTGACCAACAGGATGCGTATTGTGTGTCTGGATCCTCCGGCCTTAGCAGCAGGGTCGGACTGAGTTTGTCCCCGGGCAGGGGGCTCCCAGGACGGGCTGTGGGGCTGTCCCCTCCCACTCCACTTGGAAGATTGTCTTCTCCCACTCCACCTGGAAGACTGTCCTCTCTGAGATCCAGGGACCTCACTCTGGGTGGCTTAAAAAAGCCAAAGGTAGAAATTACATTACATAGAAAGTAATGTTGTCATTAAGGTACAGTGTAATTCTGCTCTAAAATGCATGATTTGTAACCATGTACTGATAGCAGCAATAACATCTTGGTAAACGTCAAGCAGTACTTGGGATTTAAACCACAAAGATCATGTATTTTACCCTCTTTCTTCCCTGTCTTTCCTTGTCACCAGAAAATCTTCGAGCCAAATGTCAAAGCTGTAAGAAAAAGCAAAAATGAGTGAGTGATTGCTAATAACATAATAACAATGTAACAATTAATAATGTTAATTTTTTCTTAACATTACACCATTGATGTTTTTACTGATTATAAACATTGACATTTCCTGTCTTGTCCAGGTTAAAAGATGAGATTCACATAGCGCCAAAGAAGGAGAGAAGAGAGAGGGAGGAGAGGAACAGAGAGAACAGAGGGAGAAGGAGAGAGAGGCCTCAGACCATCCAGTCTCACTCCATCTTTGAGCAAGGACCTGCTGATACCATACGCAAAACAGGTTCACACTGTTATTTTACTTTTCTTTTTTTCCTGTTTTGTTTTCTTTTTCAGTGGGATGGTGCCATTTAACTACATCAGAATTTAAACCATATTTTCATTTTCTATTGTAATGTGTTGAAAAGGTATTGAAAGTTTTGAACGGACTGGTAAAGCATCTATGTGGCAATGGCTTCTTTCATCTCGTCTTGTGTTGCCTCATCTCCTCACCTCTCCGCTTTTCTCGTCTCCTGTCCTCCATTCGCCTTTCCTCCCCTCAGTTAACCAATCAATCAAACAATCTCCTCTCCTCTCCTCTCAGCCTGGCGCGGAGCTACAGATCTGTGTGACTCCACAACCTCTCCCGTATGTAAATTTGTTAAGGAGAGGAGGGACTCTGAAGAGGATGAGGACGAGATACTCAGTAAACTGCAACGGGATGATGTGAGTACTTTCTCCAGGCTTCATACACATTTCACCATTGGATTTCCATGACTTTTCAATGACCTTGAACCAAATTTCCATGACCAAATTTAAAGCTAGGGTAGGCAATTTATTTTAGAAGCATTTTTTGTTATATTTGTAGAAATTCTCTTTGCATCCCGACAGCAATCAATAAATCAAATTCTCCGACAATAAAAAGAAAAAATGACATCTGTGGCTGTTGCAGGCCTGTAATTATAATAATCATTTCATTCAGCCCACATGAAATGATTGGACGGCCTACCTGCCTGTCAACGATGCGCTGTGCTCCTCTCCCCAACACTCTCTCTCTCATGGACTCGTCCTCCAGCAGTAGTTAGGCAGTGCACGTTCATGTGTTTTGGGGGAGTGGCTTTGGAGGGAGACCTGAAGAGAGGGGCTGGGATTTTTTCAATTGGATACTTTCAAAATCTATTGTTTCTCCAAAGTTGCCTACCCAAGCTTTAATGACATGTTGGCACATACTGCAATGCGAACGAGACGGGGACCCACTACACTTCTTCACAGCACCATCTAACTGCTAGAGTAAATTATAAAGAGATTCTGTCCAACCTATTTAATGACTGCTATTTGTTCAAATGCATTCAAGTTAAATTATTGATATTTTGTCTTCCACTCTACAGTTTATAGATGATCCAGATTTGAGGAATGATTCCAAACTAAGACCCATCCAGCTACCACTGTACCGCTGTACATCAAGTAGCTTCTTGAAGGCAGAAACATCACCGGCCACTGCAACATGTAAGAAACTATGCCTTTACTGCTACAATAAGCTAAGCTTGATATTTGTTGCTATTGTCATTGTTTTAACATGATTTAACATGGAGGGCAATAAAGACCCATCTTCAAAGCTTGTTCTTTTACATGATATTAATCTCTTGATGTGAAATCCATATTACACAAAGACCAAGTTTAGCTCACTGTATCAACACCTGTGCTTTTGATTGAATGGACTCATGGTCTTTTTTATCATGTGTGAACACATTCAATACCTGGTCACATTCCTTATAAGAGTGAAGAACAGGGTTTCCTGCAAGAAATATGTTAGCGGAGGGAGTAAGTGTCAGAACCTGCGTGGTGACGGTGCACGGTATAGGCTAGTCTACAGCAGATCTGGGGATGGGAAGCACAACTAGGCCAATTTGCTAAATAATGCACATTTATTAAACATTTTAAACATGTCATCTACTCGATTACTTTCCACCTCTGGCAGTTTCACTTATTACACAGAGATCTGACAATACACTATTCTAATTAAAATCATTGGGCCTAATAATTTTTATTTCATACAATTGTATTTAATATAAGTAAATTATTATTATCATTTTATAATTATTGTTTTGTTTTTTGTTGTTTTTTTCTGTTACTCTGTGTCAGTAGCATTTTGGCCAAATATGAGTTGTTAGTTGTCAGGTGCAGTATGTTAATGGCTTGGACTTCCAGCTGTGTAATCTTGTTTTTGTGGGTATTTTGTAGTTACTTTTGTAGCAACCAAATTACCTTACTGGGATGACTAAAGTATCTATTCACTTCTGTTGATATATATACTCTATGAAAAGGTATTTCTCATTCTCATTTGGACAGGTAAAGAAGAGCCATCCTCGAGCTCCACCGACACCACGCTCTTCAGAACCCCCACCTCTGAACCCCGGGTAGGTCTGTCCTGCCCAGGAAGAGGGGTCCAGGGAAGGACAGACCTACCTGGGCCAGAGCACCCATCATTGGGGGAACTCTTCCAGGAGCTCAGCTTGTCCAGCCAAGAGGAGCTGTTCTTCATCCAGCTGCCTCACTGTATGCCCGGCAGACCGTCCGTATCAAAGGGTGACCCTGGTGTTGGCCCCGTGCCAGAGAGACCTGCTAAGAAAGAAGGCAAGGCACAAGACAAGAGGACTGCACATCTAAAACCACAAGTGAGTTAACAGAATGAATAGACAGACTCTTGAAAAGGATGTAACATTTGTCAACACATTTGAGAGTGTAGTTCGAGGCAACACACATATTATGTTGCTTTTCAACTAAATGTGTCCTAGATCTGTTGTTGGAGCACACGTTAACAATCTGTCCTCTCATCCGCCTCTCTCTCTCCAGGAGGCGGTGGTGAAGGAGAGCTGTCCTGTGCTCTCTGACTTCTCAGAGGGCATGCTGGGTAAACTACTTATCAGGAAGTCAGGCAAGGTTCAGCTGAAACTAGGTGATGTCATCATGGATGTGTCTGAGGGAGCCGCGTTCTCATTCTTACAGGTATGTATGTCGTCAAATAATGTGCGTAGTGAACATTTACATTTTCGTCATTTAGCTGACACTCTTATCCAGAGCGACTTACAATGAACGAGTAGGTGGTTTGTGTATTGCTCAAGGGTACTTCGACAGATCCCATGGCTGTTTATAGACACATGTTGGCTGTTGCAGGGATCAAACCTGTGACCTTTCCACCTGAGTCTTTCCACTTTGAACTTTGTGTTGCACTTATCTGTGACTTCAGTTCACTGGTAGATCCTCGTCACTTTGTCTCACAATTGGGGATGTACCCAAATCCAAATCCATTTACTACACATTATTGAAGTCATTGCTGTTCTGTAGTCACCCCCACCGAGGCAGCGCACATAGGCAGCGGGCTGAGAGCTGACCGTTCCCGGCTATCACTCAGGGAAACTCTTGCATCGAGGAGGAGGAGGCATCATGTCATTTAATTAATCTATATATCTTTACTATAAATAGTTTATATTTCTAATGCAAAACAGAATCTATTTATAAAACATGTTTTTCAGTTTCTGATTGTTCAAAGTCCCCCACTGTTGAGACTAAGAAAACTTAGTTTAGTTAAAAAATAAAAGAGAGTGATTTAATATATCAATATTAAATTAATTTGATGCTTTGAAGGCACAATAATTGCATTGCCAATGAATATTAGGTTTGCCCGATTTAACATGACTTCCAGTATAAACCACGCCCACTTTGGGTCTTCTATCCGGATAGAGACAGATCATTTTGTTGGTTGAACAAATACAAATAATGACGTCTCTGTACACCTCTACTTACAATACCAATTACTCGATGACATGCTCGAGTTTGTCCTATTGTTTTCAGACACTCATATATTGTATTATCTTTTAGCACCAATTAGCCAAGTGAAATCCTTTGTTCTCACCATGTAAAACCGATTCTGATTCTAACCACTAGAATTTGCCACCCAATAATATGGAAACTTTCTATTCACTTTTCCCCCTGCAGCAACTGGTGTCTGTGCGTCTGTCTGATGGTCGAACAGGAGACATGACGGTGTTGGGGAATGTCTACCACAAACTGGTCTTCTCCCCTGACTTCCAGGCACTACTGCAAGAAGCACCAACACAGCAGCAACCAGGACAAAGATGATCTAGATATTATTTACTACATGCAGGCACAAGCCTGTCTGTTTTTTTTTTTGCTCGGATGTACAGATTTGCCTATAGGAAGGCTGATTTTCTTTTTAATCAGATAGTATACAGTGGAGTGTTTTCCAAACAGTTTCCAAGGACGACTTCTCAGATGGTTCTGTGTAACAAACCATCTGGCACGTCAGGTTAGTGGAACTTAGCCAGGTGATCCACCAGCACAATGCCAGGAAGGACAGATTTAAACACAAAGACAAGCTCAGGCCACTGTTAAATGTGCATTGATTGTCAGCAATAATACACAACCCAGTGCAGCATCTATCTCGATGGTGAGATTGGTCTTGGTAGAGTGATAGAAGCTAAGAAGCTTCTACACAGCAGCTAACAAAATGAGTCATAAAATACAATTCATAAAAGATAAAGCAGTGTAACGGACTGACAGAAGACATTACAATTGTAGGGAAAGTTTACTATCGATACAGATGGAGAGGCAGAGCTAAGCAGGATAAATAAACCAGTGGTACCCACTTGTCCCCCACTCAAAGGTTGACATTGAAGCCACATACTTTAAGATTGCCAGTTGAACCAAATCTAAACATCCATTTTTCATCTATTATATTGACTCAAACATATTTGGCTGTCTGTGCTCTCAGCAGATTGTAAAATGGTAACAGTTGATAACTTTGTAATGCTAACAGCCATAGAGACTGGTAGCCAGTTAGCTATAGACCTCATCTACCAGGATGACTCGTGTGGCATTATAAGCTAGTCTACTTGGATTTACAGGCTCTTCAAGGAATTTGGTTATCACAGACAATCAAGGCTCAAACAGAATATATTTTTAACAAAGCACCGATAGGTGCATTGATAACTAAGCATATACAATGAGTGTATATAATGTGTTCTTGCCATATAATAGAATGACGTGGTGAATCCAGGTGAAAGCTATGATCCTTCATTTCATGATTTCAAACATGCGAGGGAGATGAAGACAGAGGGGAGGACACAGAAGCAATTTTACTCTTTGAGCAATTGAGACTTGGACTGTACAAAAAAGGGTGAAACTCAGTGTCCTGTATTTTTAAGACTAAAGTAATGTGTTGGTGAAAAAAGACGTTTTGATAGCAATCTACAACCCTGGACTGTTACAGTTATTAATGCACTGACCTGTACAATGTTTAATGATGTATTTGGAACTGAAAACCTTTCTACTATTTTATTAATAAAACATAATAAAAAAAAAAATGGGTGAAATAGTACATTTAATGCAGGTATTAGAGGTTCAGATCTACCAATGAACTTGATTGGGCCTGTTTTAACTCCCTCAGGCTTGAACGATTCTATTTCAGTTAGGAGCTTTTGTTTGTTGGCACAGCAGCAGGTGAAGATTTTACACTCTGGCATGCCAGTCACAAATTAAGTATATCAAGTATAAATATGTCAGGCTATATTGGGTTTGGATTTGTTAGTTGCTGTCGATGTACAGGCCTAGTGTGTGATCTGGACGGACCTACTTACGTTTTGGTTGGGTCAGGCTTCAGTTTTTGGACCTGATCAAATCAAGCGCGTACATTGACAAATGTTCCGAATCACACTGAATCAGTGGCAAGTGGGATGACAAGGCTCTTGACTTGCAGATAAAAAACATTTGTTAGCATTTGTTAAAGAAAAAAATAACCAACATGTTCAAGCCCACAAAGGCCTTCATGAGGAGCGAGTGGTCCTCAATAGCTTTCTGTTCTGTAGTTGAAGTACCTGGGCATCCTACTTTTGAGATGCCACTTTAAATGCTGTGTTTGTCAGGCTAACAGATCCACCTGGACGAATGAAACAAACACAGAAGTGCTATCTTTGACCATGGCACACATTTGGTCAAATGTTTTATAAGATACTGCCTGAGCCCTTTTATCACATTAAATCTGTACTTACTGCCTACTTTTATGTCTTTTCTTATGAAGATCGTGGATTTTTTTGCATAAATAATTGCTCACTTTTTTAAAGAAAATATTTAATTATTGCACTTCAGACATTACGGTCATTTTGTAGAAAAGTGTATGTTTATTTGGTAATATAATACAAAATATAAACCATAGCTGATGAGTTTTGCTATAGTTGTACAAGCAAAAAAAGTAGAATGTTGAAAATTGAACGTGAATACTGTAAATACTGTACTTCACAAAATACCTATGTCCTGGAAAAAACCTTGTATACACACTGGTTTGACACTGTGTTTAACAACTGACAATGGCTAGATCTAGATCGGTTTGTCATTTTTTGTAGCAAATTGTTTTCATGGATGTCTTGACACAGGGAAACCACATGGAATCTGAATTATTCCCCCATTTTAGATAAATGAACCAAGTAGACCCTGTAATATGTCAAAATTATGTAATTTTGACCATACTCCAAAAGTTAAAAACTTACAGGTAGTTTTTTTTTTTAGGACAAGATACAGTATTTTCTAGTTGATATATGTGATGGCCATCAAAACATAATTCTTTGGATAAAAGAAAAGCTCGTCTTTTTTTAACCAACAAAATCACCAGTGCTTTATTGCATTTACAGAAAAAAAGCATCTCATTCTATGAAGCTTGATCAGAGAAATGCATAATTGTGTGGTTTGTGTTCGTGATTTTGTCCAGGCTAATGCCATGATGAATCACAAATCTTTCACAGTTTGAGGTTGCGACTGTACAAGCTTATGCCACACTACAACGATGCATAACTGTTTAATGTTAGAGGCCCTGACAGAAAGTTCGGTCAGGCTGTACTCGGAAACAATCTAGCTGCCCAGTCTATAGAACTGAGGGTGAAGCTTAAATGTACACCAACAACAAAATCTAAACTCTTTAAATCAATGTTTAACATAGAATAACCAAAAATAGAACCGTATGGTTGCTCTTGGGACGGTAAGTCTGACCTTAAAATCCCCTCAAGTATACTATGGTTATGTTCAGGGCAATAAAACCATTTAAAACATTGCAGTCAGAAATTGATTAAGCAGAACCTGTGCATGTTTTTAAGGCCTCATCCAGTGACCTCATCATTCAAATTTTGAATTTATCATTCAAACCGCATCACACAAATTTCTCAACCTTTGAAGAGACTCCATTTCAAAGTGAAATTGATTTCCATCACCTAGCACAATCCAAGTCAAAATCATTTTGAGGTATGAATCAAGCCAGGGATGTATAGCGACGCCATTTTCAATGGGCAGGAAATGGTTGTTACTTATACTTTGCCTTGTAAACCAAGCTTGCTTGCAGGTTAAAAAGTGTTCTTTGAGGCCACTGAAAGGGTCCATTATCTAGCATCTTTAAAAATCATTTCAGTTTCACTATTCCATCTGAATGTTAGCAAAAGTTTTGTCCCGTTGAACCTATGAAGCCTTCATGACAACTGTTAAGTGTCCAACCTCCAGCTGAGACAGAAAAATGAGGCGAGGACAAAGTCAGGTCTGAAACTTTATGGTTTCCAGTTGTCATGAACGCACTAAAACCCTTCTTGGTTCAGTAGACAAGCACGACCTATGCTTTCTTTGTACTAACACCAACAGTCTTTGCAGTACTACGGCCTGTTGTTTTCCCAGCCGGTTTCGACACCTGTGTTGCAGTCACCTTTTTCACTGCTTTAGCTTTAGGTGTTCCCTTCTTGGCTCCTTTCTTGGCCGCTGTCTTTTTTTTAGTAGCAGGTTTTTTCTTGGTGGACAGGGTTTGCTCGCGGACCAGGTCTTCTCGTCCGATTTCCACCATGTGGTCCTCCCATGACTTCATCTCGTTCTTATAACGAATCTTATCGTCCTCTGCTAGCTGCATGTATACCTGATACGTGGAAAGCGAGCAAAGGGTACACATTATAATATCGGTAGAATTTCGAGTTTCATATACATGCAATGGTAGGAAATGTAATTTCCCCACAGGGACCACTGAAGTTCTCAACTCTATCTATTCTCTCTATTGTTTTATAAAATACAATGATTCACAAATTATTGGGTGTGGATGACCAACCTGTCTCTGATGACTGAACAGATTTCTCCAGTCTTCCATCAGTGACTTCATCTTTGCCTGAATGATACCAACGACATCAATAATCAATATTATTGCCAGTACAATGCAACAGTCTTTATTGTCTATAGGAAATAAAATTCCTCCTGTGTAAGACAAACATACTGTTAGTTTCCTTCAATACCAGTACATCCAGGGCTAGGTATTCTACTTTAAGCACCAATACAGGTTCCAGTAGTTATTTAGTACTTTATTACAGATCTTAAACAAGTGCTAGATCAGTGGCCCGATTCCAGAAAGCATGTCTTTTTATCGAGGTGTAAAAAAAAAAAAGCCACATTTTTTCAGTGTTGTAAATAGAGGGGCTGCAGTTAATTAAAAAAAATATATATATATATATGAGATATTGTACACAGGGGGATATAAACTCTTAGTCTTTACTCAAGCTAAATAGAGGATTAGACTTCAGATTTAGATAATAGATTTCTTCCAGCACACAATTTGATTTGTAGTTTGAATCTACACAGCACCAATATACTGAGTTTTGGAGGTCATCTATAACATCTTAATTTCACACTCTTGCGACCCATACTAAAATATAAGGTGCTTTGGGTAAAAGCCTCAACTAAATGACCTACATTAAATGGTAATGGTTACCAACCTGCATAGTGGTTCCTCTGGCCTCCTCAAAGTGCTCTGACATGAAGATGTTGAACGGAGAACGAGGACGTTTGGGCTTCCCTAGATTGGTTAACTCCTAAATAAGGGTGAGAATGAGAGAATTTGATGGAGAACCAATGAGATTGAGAAGATGATGTTTACCAATTGATTGAATTTATTCTGCCCTTATATCCATCTCTTCATTTCCCAACAACCATATATCCAACTGTCCATCCTTCATCCTTAACTCCACAATCTGCCTCCTCTTCTCTGCCTGTCTTTTAAGCAAGACATTATGTGGATATATAGTATAGAAAAAAATATAAAAATATCACCTATGTATGTAAAACTTTCAGCTGGCTCAATCACTTTTCAGCCATATTGTCCAGCCCTACGTTTCGGCTGACTCTCCTCACTATCATCCATCCATTAATCATTCACTCTATCTATCCATCCAACCATCCTTCACTCCTCCCATGTTCTTCCTTCCTACAACCATTCTCCCCTTCACCCTTCATCCTTACCTTACTCATTCACTTCTTGCCAATAGCCTTTCTCTGAAGCATTGCCTTGTCTCTTTCTCTTTACCTCTCCATGATCTACCTACATATCTCTTACCCTCTTCTTGCGGATGGCCTTCCTCTTGGCCATCCTCTGTCTTTTCTCCAGGACCTGTTGTTCAGACTGGGCTGGCGTGAGCTGGGCCTGGTACTGCTGAAAGTCGACTTTAAACCGCTCCCTGGCCTGAAGAGATGCCTCCTCAAATGGCTAAAGGGCAGAGTGAGAGAGATAGCCCAATAAAGCCTTTGGTCACATCATGTGACTGAAACAATCCCGGCAATTCCATGGTGACAGACCCAAGTCATGTAAAGTTCTGTAACATAACCTACACAGTTATAGATGTAGTTATTCATCCCACACTCTTACAGAGTAATTTACAGTACACGCTACAGTACAGTACAACAGTTACAAATATCCCATTGTTCCTGGGAGCCAAATAATAAACAAGTACAAGAATGGAAATGCCATGGGCCTAACACTGCCATTCCCTGTGTAGACGAGTTGCTAGAGCATAGCATCCACACTGCTAAGGTTAGGGGTTACATTCCCTGTGTACTACAGTATGGCACTATATTGCCAGGGTAAGGGCTCCGATTCCAGCTGAGGCCATTAATATTAAGACTATACAGTATGTATTCATGGTACTGTAAAGCACTTTTTGGATAAAAGCATCCAAACAGCATATGTAAATGTTAAGAACTACAAGATGGGTTTACCCTTTTCTGTTCGGGGGTCATTGTTCTCCACTGTTGAGCAATCTGCCTGATGATGTCCACTGATTTGATTTCTGAAAGCAAACAATTACTAGATTATTATCAACAATATGATGCCATCATCTAGGTTTAAGACCTAAGAGAGAACTACTTCAGGTATTTTTTGTGTAGTTTTATTGTGACTTGAATGTGTTTTCCACGTGTTTCTTTATCCTTTTGTCAACCTTTCTTTTTGTTATGTGACGTATGAGTTGAGTTACTTTTTCTCATACTCAAGAACCATGAGCTGGACTAGAAAGCAAGGTGATAATAATAATAATTGTCTAAGAGACAGTACACATTCAGTCATGCACATTATTGGTACACATTTAGTTAAAAACCAGAGCCATATCATTCAAAGCATTACATCTGCAATATTGCACTTCATCATGCGTTTTAAACCTACCTGGGTGTTGTTTGGTTATGACTGGCTTCTGTTGCACAACATATCTCATGTATCCATTCAGTGGTCTCTTTGGGGGGCCACCTGCTGGAGAACTCAGACTCTTTACTGTAATGAGGTATGAAGGTGGAAGGACACTGGTACACCTGGACCATACAAACAAATCAAAAGACAGGGAAAAAAATATTTGAGATTCCCCTCAAGCGTCCACAGAGGAGACTTTGTTTGGGCACATTACTATTCAATATGCAGGAAAAACTGCACATATACAGATACATTCAGATTGCTTCTTCTAGCTCCCCATCTCTCTTTCCACGTTTGCATTAGTTGAAATGTGGCAATTACCAATTACAAATGCCACAAAAGCCTAACACTAGGCAATACTAATTACACGCCAGGCATAAATGTTTTCCAGATCTGTCCAATAAAACATAATCAACTTGAAACCGACATTTGCACCGTTCATGCAGCCATAACAATGTTATGACTCTGAGTTGACATTTGGCGTGGGGTTGCTGAAATTAGTTGACTCTATCAATAAAGGGTTTATTTATAACCACATTTCCCATTGAACTATTTCATTTTAGATGATAATTCAAGTTACAATGTTTGAATGGTAAGGAAGTGAGCTAATGCTAGCCGAATAGCTTGACAACTTCTGCAGTAAGTAAGTTAACGTTACCTTGCCAGACTGTGTGTGCAGGACAACACACTGAAAGACTTAGCCAAGAGGCTAACGCCAGCCGTCATTAGGCTAAAGGGAGCCATGTCTGCACGAATTAGCCTCTAAAACCGTTACGTAGTGAACGAAAAACAGGCCCTATTGTGTCAGACAAGCGAACGAGTTATTGTTTTCGTGCATGAGATATCTTGACAATCCGGGCTTCTTCTTTATCCCTTCACAAGCATGCAGCCGCTGCAGAAGGCGCCTTCAGACTCTCTCCCGGTGGATTGTGGGAAAAAGGTCACAGTGAGAATATGTTTGAGTAATTTGCGACTTGGTAGCGGTACATTCGTCACAAAAGCAGATTCAAACGAAACGCGTCCAGTGAATGTTGTGGAGCCGCAACGATGTGGCTTTAATTCAGAGTATTGGAGTAATAACCAGACCAGACCTGCGTAGGGGAGAGATATGGGACGTAAAGGCTACATAAGTTATCTTCATCACCCGTTTGGTACATTCGATACAAGCCTGACTTTGCCTACAAACTAACGCTCCTCGACTAGAGGACTAAAACCTGAACCTGTTCATCAAGATGTAACATTTGCAGCTGCTTCATACAGAACTAATTGAAAAAAAGCCATGTCCTCCTTCTATTGTTCTCTTTTCTATTGTTTGAATTGGCAAAAACTAAAGTCTTTAATAGCTTCGTAACTGCGTTTTCCATTTTGGTCAGCCTAACCTGAAACTACAAATCAATTAAGTTCAGTATTAAATTCATGTATAATTTCAGCCTCTAGTAATACAACGGCGCTGTGGAGCAGTGTAGCGGGTCACATTACGGTCAGTGTCAGTGCATGTGTGATATCAAGGGACTGACCTGGGCTTGTTCCCCAATGTACCAATATACCAATGAACATTCAAGTGAAAGCAGTCAAGCAAGTCACAGGTGCCTAAGGACAACAGTGACTAAACAGAAACTGAAACCAACCAAAAATGTGTGGTTGTACACCAGAGATTCCGATGGATACTTAAGTAAAATTGGGATTTTGTTCATATATTAAGAACTATACTTTGACCATCCGTAACCAAAACGAGATAATTTCACTGATTGGTTAAGTGTTGAGAAATTTAGCAGCGCAGCATATCTCAATATCAGGCTGCAGTACAATCCTTCGGGGCTATCGTTTCAGCCGTCAAAAACCATGATACATTTTCGACAACGGAAAGCTCACAGTATTGTCATAACGGCCTAAGTGCTAAGTCTAAGCTTCAACATTTGAGAAGATATTCAGTTCAGTTGCTCCATCACTCCGCATTCCCCCACTCTAATCACCTTTTATTTTTGTTACACATTAGACTTTCCATGACCAAGAGTGCCTCTCGCTTTGAGAGTTCCCACACTGCAGGCTGCTAGTGCTGATGTGATGGTGTGGGGTGTTTTCATGGCACACATTGGGCTCCTTGATAAAAATGGAGCAAAGTTTAAATGCTACAGGATATGCAAACATGATGCAAATCAGGTGCACCCCTTCGCGGCAGCAGTAAATCCATCTGCAAATTGATATTTTCTGCAGGATAATGGCCCATGCCACGAGACTAAGATTGTGCAGGAATGGTTCCATGAACATTACAATCTTAAAGCTGATGATCAAAACTGAATAAAGCTATATTAAAACTAATTTTACCAATTAAAATTGCCTGTCTCATGCAACACACACAAAACAAACTGGAAAAGACACAAATAGAACAAGTTCACATAGGTATTGGTTATTGATAAAGGCTGTAATCTACCACATCAGAATTAAGCAGTGCAATAACAGAGTTAGACCATATGGTGAGGATAAAAACTGTACCATTCTTTAATTCAGTACAAAAGGTGCCAGACAGGCCTCAAAGACACAACTGAAACTTAACACAGGAACAGAAAATGGGATTTTTCCCTTTTTTTGGGTGACCAGATCTGAAAAACCACCTAAATGATTGATAGATTAGATAGATAGAAAGAACGAACAAACATGTAATAGCCTCCAAGTATAGGTCACATTGGGTTAAAATCAGACCTTTTGAGCCTGTGTAAACCAAGCCAACCAAAGACCCAACATCACAGCTATTTCCAGGGGAAATGTGTACATAAATATTTTTAATGACAGCTTTACATGGTGCTTGAATGATTTTCTTTTTTTTTAAAGCCAAAAAATAAAACAATAAAATAGGTCCAGAGACGATTTTTTAATACTATACAATAAAAAATATCTGAATGAAAATAATAATGAGAAACCTAGAAGGATGGAGAAAAGAAATAAAATAGCAATACATGATTTGATTTTTAAATTGCTCCTATTTTTGGAGCAACTGTAACTACGTTACATAAATTCATTCAACTTCATCTGCTACGAGACAACAAAAAAGAACTCAGTCATCCATTAGGAAATTAAGGTGAGGAGTTCTAACATTTTAGGGGATAAATTGCCATTTTGAATTTCAGTTTTTTTCCCCCAGTCGTATTTTTCTTTTCCAGACACGTGTCAGATAGTGGGAAATACATATTGACATTTGCCCTTCAAACTTTACATTGAATGAGCAGGTGGGGGTTCAGTGTCTTGCTGGCTGTTAATAGACACATTCAGATGTTGCAGGGATTAATCCTGAGATCTTCCAGTTATGGGATGGTCTCTCTAACCAGTAAGACACCCTGCTGCCCTGCCACTCAGCTAACCTGAAAACACAAGTTAGCATCATCAGTAAAAGCCAATAGGTACTGCCAGCTGCATGTAGGGAATTAGCTTGCACCTAGCGGGTTTCACTCGGAAATGCTACCAAGCTTTTGTTGGGGTAGCCGAAGGACATAAAAACATATTTATTTCCTACAATCCATTGGTTTTAGTGATGAAAGCTGATGTATGCACGCAAATGCATATACACACACAAGCCCTGGAACCATAACTAAAACGTGTTATGTGCTTGTTTTTTCTTGTTTACATCTGTTTTATGTCCTTTGTTGTCGGTAAAGTACTTTGCTAATAACCAGTTGGTTGAAAGTGCTTTATAAATATTTTTTTCTTGAGGAAGAAACATAACACTAAACTTCAAAATGTCATGGTATCCCTTTAACGATGATACACAACCTTTATCATCTGTGCAAAGTAAAATCCCCTGCCTTCTTTCAAAAACAAATAAACTGTAAGTCATGGTCTCAGAATATTAATAATGTTGATGACAGTACAATATGATGGATGTTACCTAAGATTACTTCATGATTCCATACTATAATTTACAGTGTGTTGTGACTTCAAAAAAAAAAGAAAAGAAAGGAAAAAGAAAAATTATCTGCATTTTTTCTTTTACATGGCGTACTTTTGAGTCCATTCTTTTGCTAGTTTGTTGTATCTGAGGACGAAAAAGAAGAGAGAAAAGTGAATGCATCTATACATTATCAACATGGAACATCAGGTACACATACTGAGACTTTTTTGCTATGCTGTAGTAAACATTGAAATAGGTCATCTTACATTACATTTCAAAAATGTATGCATTTACCAAGGCTATGATGTAACTATCCCTTGTGCCATAAACCAAGCATTCACATGGAAACCTAATTAGAATTATATGCTACTAGAGTTGATGTCAAACAATCGTCGTCCCAGAAATCGCTGACTCCCGATGTATTTGCCAGTTGGCGGGGTTGATGCAAACGTAGTGCTGAGAGTTTAAACGGCAATCAGTTGGTGAGCAACCATATTTTGAAAGGTAGTGGAAGTCTGGATTAGTGCCTTTTAAATTACCGGCGGTGTGTAAAACAAAACAAAACTTATAAACATATATCAGGTCGCAGACGCTTCATTTCCAATAGGAATCAGTAGGACCAGACACTCAAACTGGGAAACGCAAGCAGAGCAAAACAAGTGCACCCAAAGAAGTCTCTGTTAAACATCAGGTTACCTTAGGCTACCTTCAGTGCAGGCTCTAAATGCATTTTAAAAATAAAATAAAGCATAATTTTGGTTGTTGTGTGCTTCCCCATTTGAGTGTCTTGCACTACATACACAACAAAGATCAAGGTAATTTAAATCGGGGAAGAAAAAATAAAAAATAAAAAAATCAGCAAGGGAATTTCAACCTACAATAGACTTAGTCCACCACCAATCTCAGAACCCATCGGCTATCGGTCTGACGACAATCAAGCGATCTAACGCTAATTATCTATAGAGCTGGCTAATCACATGGTAATCCCAATGTTATCAAGGTTCCAGGTGTATTCTCGCCATTCATTTTTAGCATAGAGATGAAAAAAAAGTCACGGGTACATACTGTGTACACAGCTTGGTAAAGAACTATGATTTCCATAGTGCTTCGTGCCGCGCATTTTTCTATTTGGGAGGTCTAGCAATGTTTTTGTTTTTCAATGTTTTTCAACAACAATTCTGTCATCGGTTCCAATGGCATCTCCTGCCCAACTCTCATTGAAAATAATGACATCAGGTCTTGTCTTGTGTGAATGCAGCATTAGTTAAAGTGCGGCAATTACGACCACCAAGTCACCATTCTGATGCCAGTATTGGTACTGGTGCACCACTCAAACATACCGTAATATCAGCCCGTGTTTACTTACTTGTCTTTGTCATTCTTGTAGATGTGTGCTATGTCTGGAACTAAGGGGTCATCTGGGTTTGGGTCACATAGCAATGAACATATGGACAATAGAACTGAAACAGCAAATTCATTACATTAGGAACATGGTGAAAATAAAATAGGGCAAGATGCAAACTTCATAAGGTATGGGCTACTTTTGGTGGCTCCCCATGAAAAAAGGGATTGGTCTTAAAGTGGCAATCTCGAAGATCTCAGAAGATTTTCATTTAAATAAATGTTGCTATCTTAAGTTGCTATCTATCGCTGAATGAGGTAACACAATGATGATTGAGCCTATGGCCCACTGATGAAAGCCCTTACATTTGCAGTATTATGAATATTAAGAACAGGGTGTCAGTGGCGACTTTCCTGCCATGCATTCAAATTAGCGTTAGTGACGCATTTTCCCTTTGAAGTGAGGATCAAAAACACACCTGCAATTACCGCTTTTTGCCATAGGTGGCGCCAAGGAGAATTAAATGGAGATCTTCGAGATTGCCACTTTAACAACAAATATAGCAACATGACAGCAACTACCATAAATATGTGGAACATGCTGTCATGTCTATAAGGACTGAGCATTTTTTTAAATACTTTTGATGACATTTCCAAAACAAGACCTGGAAAAAATTGTATACATTCTAAACTAAAGGACAACTCAACAAGAACCCAGAACCGAGGTCCTGGTTTGGGACCAGTGTGAAGTTAGAGTTACCTTTAGATACTGTTAGTGCTGGAGACCACTGTGACCGTAGAATGTCCAAACAGATACTCCCATTACTGTTTATATTTGGGTGATAGATCTTTGTTGTAAATGCTACCTGTAAAAAGAAAAATCAATCAATATGCATATACATTTCACAAAAAAATTATAGTGTGTGACCTGAGAGGATGCACTTGTAACGTTTTTAGTGTTTCCCTTATAACTATTTGTAGCAGCCATAATTTGGGGGTAACCACATCTAAAGGATAATTCCAGCCATTTTTCACCTGGACCTCCTTTTCCCATCTTTTCCAATCATCCTGATCCTGATCAGCAAATTTCTTCAATGGCTTCATTATAGCACTACTTACAGTCTCAGTTGGCTGGGATCACTAGTCTCCAACACAGTCCTGCTGGGCAATTAGATACTCCGAAAAAAATAATAAAATAAAAACTCAAAATCACCAAAATCACCCAAAACCTGTCCTTTTCACTCATCCTGCAACATGTCTGTAAATAGATGTTATTAAAAAATGACATGCCTGTCTCATAAAGTTTTGATGCTATCTTGGCCATTGCTTCACTTCCTTGTTTCTCTTTGCTGGCTGATGGTATTCATGTACTGGGAAAATGGGTAAGATAGCATCAAAACCGTATGACACAGGCATTCCTTTCGTCTTTTTTTTTTTTTTTTTTTAATAACATCCATTTACAGACATGTATCATTGCAGGCTGAGCATCACCATTTTGAAAAGGACATGTTTAGGGTGATTTGGGGTAGGTTTTGTTTGTAATTGTGTAATTGCCACGCAGTACTGGAGACTAGCGATGCCAGCCAACCGAGTACCGCTATAACGAAGCATCACTATCCATGCGCAGAACATTGCACTGGTATAACTTCATCTATAAATCCATCCTTGGACTGCTGCCCACCTATATGTCATGTAAACAGTGTTGCCATAACCTACGCTCCCAGGGTGTCATCACTCTCTCCATCCCCTCAGTACGTACAGCATTTGTTAAAAAGGCCTTCTCCTACTCAGCCCCCTCAACCTGGAACAGCAGGAACTGGAGCTGTCCAGCATGATTCCCCTCTGGGATTTTAAACTGCTTTTACGAAATCTGGAGAGAGCGTCTATGGGGGTTATGTAGCCCACTTTTTCAAATAGATGAAATACTTGGCAGTTTCGTTTATAATACCTGGACATAGTATGATATAATAGATTGAGTTTAAATATATATTATCCTTACTTAGACTTGACTTAACACTAGAAAAGCGATCAGCCTATGCTGCTCAACATTGAGATTTTAAATTTTGCGTCATGTATGCAACAGTCTTTTACCTCCACGACTTTTCCAAAATATTCCTCCAGCCACTATTCAGCACATGAATAGTCACCACATTTTTAACACGGACAAAACTAATATTGCGCATGTAATCACCCAAAGGGAAATTATACAACAGTAAAACTCTATTGGCTAACTCACCTGCGTTAAGCCTCACACACAAAAAAGGACACAATTGCATAAGAGAGGCGAGACAGGTACTGTGTAAAAGCACATATGGCACTCCCTTTGACCATATGTTTTATATACTATGTTGACAATTTAGCTGCTGACTTATTTGTTTGAAGACAAATGTAAAGTAAATACATGGAAGGAAACTCACTTTTTTCCTGATATAGGCCTACTTCTTTTATCTTTATTTGCTACTACACTAGACAAATCTGACAATTCATCATCAGATGAACATGGTACAGCTAGGTTACGTTAGAGCTGTAATGTTAATATCAATCACTGCACAACGTATTTTTGTAAAATGTGACACAATCACCTAGCATTACCTAACTGACTAATCAATGAATACTAAAATATAAATGTTCATTTTTCAAAGATGTTCTCAAGCCAGCTTTCTCAATAAGTTGTTTTAAAAACGAGCCAACTTGATCTAAGATGAGGGTTTCCCAACCCCCAATAATTAGGCAAATTGCAAAACTGATCCTAGATTACATGGCTCCCAGACAGAGAAGACTTTGTATTATATGCAAGTGGCAACGCTAGAGGGATGTGTTACACTAGTTATGTGTGGACGGTGGTAGAGGAACAGACATTTTGTGAATGGCGACGTTCAGAAAAGAAGGGGAAGAAAAAAAAAAGAAGATGAACAGAGTTTGTTCATCAATTTCCATGACAGAATAATTTTCAATGATTTTCAATGATTTTCCAGGATGCATGGGAACCCTGCAACTTCTATAGTCTGTTGGTAGAGTCTTAGATCTTGCACTGCACAAGGATCACCATAAATGACACAGTATAACAACAGAAGGCTTTGCATAACCAAACAGACTCTTACCTTTGGTGGCTTGAAGGGATAATCGGTGGGGAAGTGGATTGTGAGAAAGAAGACTCCTCCTTGGTACGGACTGTCACCCTGACACGGGAAGAGACACACGATAAAAGTTCTGTCAATAAAAACATTTTACACTTCAAGCATTTAGTTGATGCTCTTATTCAGAATGATTTACAAAGCATTTGGTTGATGCTCTTATTCAGAGTGATTTACAAAGCATTTACTGTAGTTGATGCTCTTATTCAGAGTGATTTACAGTGACCCCAACAGTGGAATAAGTTAAAGTTCTTAGATCATCAACATAAGCAAATAATAGTAAGGAGTGCAAGTGTCAAAGCCGCAGTGTTCCAACAGATGCTACAAATTATCATGTGACCTTAGAATGCTCATGTGCAAAACAGAAGGAAAAGAAATTTTTTTATAGACAATGATTAATTAATTCAAATGAATATACACTAGGTGTTGCTGTAACGGGGCTGTTTCTAGGGGTCGCCTGGAGAAAGGCAAATGGGAAAATGTCAGAAAAAGGGAACCTAACCTAAACTGAATGTATTATGTATGTTAGGGACCAGTGTATGTAATGGATAATGTTAACCTGACCAACCACTGTCACAACAGATAATATAAACATCTAAACTGAAGAAATAATAGCTTCTTCATTGCCTTCATTGTAGCCAAGTTATGCAAGTTAGCCTATAAGCAATAATTAGCAATAAGTGTGGTTATGCTTCTCTTTTCAGCTGTGCCAAACTTTGCATTCACTCAGATTCTATCCATAAAGTAAGAAAAAAAGAATCTGACCTTTAGATCTACTGTTGTTCAAATAACAACAAGAAATATATGTGCTTATGATTTTCAGAAAGTAACCCAGAGACACACACACAAAAAAAACAGATCATCAATTAAATGACATCAAGTAAAAGCCTAACACAGTCCACTGACAGCAAATATGAAGCAAAATACTACACAGCCAGGGTGGGACATTTTTTTAAGAGCTACAGTGATTGGTGGATTCAAAAATATAACCTCCCAACAATGGCGGTGTATCAGGTTGAGTAGCTATAAATAACATCCTTAGTCAAAATGTACCATCATTTGGCTGGTAAGTAATGCCAATTTTCTACCCCGTGTATGATAAGGTTTGTGGCTGGTTATTTTGTCCACCCTACCAGCCAGTTTAACAGCTAACCAACCGACATTTTGAATTTCCATTCTATTTTAAGCATCTAATAGGTAACTGAAAATATGACAGGGGCTGGTAAATGTTCGCATTTACCAGCCACTCTGGCCTGTAGAAACAGTATAGACACTTTCTTACCCTGTGTATAATCCATGTACAATAGAGGCAGGCTGGGAACTGATAGACTGAAAAACTCATAACATTTACATAGCTAATCAGTTACTGCATGAGCCTTTATGAAAAGACAGAGAGCCTGCATTGATGGCAAAGTACTTACTGGACCCATTATGGTTGCCTGCCAATGGAACACTAAAAGAAAGAGAAAGACAGAGAGAGAGAAAAATGGAAGTTACCAACACAATATTTCAATCAATTACAACAATATTCATGTACATAACCTCATGTCTTGCCTATCTTTGTCCAGGTGTCAGCATGCTTCTAGGGTGTTACAACAGTTACAATTACAACCAGTTCCTGTGATCACAGGGCTACTAACAACAACCCTGCTTTTCTTCAGTTTCTTGCTGCATTTGGATTTTTTATTTTTTTTTACTTTTGGTGGCAATCTTGCATTTGCAATTGTTAGAAAACAGTGGGGGGATTTCAACCAGATTTAGTGTTTAGACCGAGATTTACTCCAGGTTCTCTTCCCAGTATCACCTGTACTTAAAGGGGTCATATTTTGCTCATTTCCAGCTCTTTATTTTTATCCTGGGATGCCACTAGAGGAGCTTTTCATGATTCACAGTTCTTATACTGGCCCTTTATGCAGCCCCTCTATTCAGGGAAATACACTTATTTGATGTCTTACCCAGAGTCAGACGAGGAGATTGATATCAATTTCATTTCTGTGCGTCCAATACAAAGATAGCTCTGGGTACATGCTAACCTAGCTTAGCATAAAGACTGGATGCTGGCAGGTAAACAAGCCCTGCTCCATCAAAAGTGAAGAAATGCACCTTCCAACAACTCCAAAGCTGTCTTAATTCCATGTTGTATCTTGTATATTTAACACATGTAGAAAAAAAAGTGTAAAAATGAGACGATGTTGTTTTAGAAGCATTTAGGTCTGGACCCATTTCTAGAACTTGATCCCAGGTGCACGAAATCACTACGCCCACTAATAGGTAAGAAATACGCCCACTTTCTTCTGATTGGCCAACATCCTCTTGCTGGTGTGGAAAGTGAAAGCAAACTGTGAACCTACTAAGTAATATATAATTTCTCATTCTTGATTGGAAATGGCAACTTCTCAAATCCAACCGTACATGTTCGAGCCCGAATCTATTCCGGAATATGAGAGTGAACAGCACGAACATTAGATTTGGTTTAACTGGCAATCTTAAAGTATGTGGCTTCAATGTCAATCTACGAGTGGGGGACAAGTGGGTAACTGTCTTTGACCAGGGAACTTTTGTCGCTGCCTGGAGCAGATGACCATATAAAGAAAGCTGCCCCAAGTTGACGTGATTATATATATATATATATGTCAGAAAATTAGGAAAAGCATAATATGTCCCCTTTAAAAATGACTCTAGTAACTATGTGAGTGGTGAAACTGAGAAAATTCTCTTAACTTATCTCTGAATTTCTAGCAGTGTGAAGTTGCCACTGCTGAATACCTACAGGTAAACTGCAATATGGCAAGGCAATCTGTGTACTCACAGTCCTCCCCCACTGGGCCAGCAGAGCACTGTGCCGGAGGGTCTCTCTGCAGGTCCTGAAGCTCCTAACATACACACACACATACATACAGTCATCACATTTGAGTTGAAACTAGGGACTGCTCTTTGCTAATTGGTCATCAATCCATAGAAGTAATTTGCCCTGAATTAAGCTTATTGCATAGCAATACTGCACTAATTTAACAGGAACTTTGAGGCTTCAAATTTGGACCAAGGTCTTTTAGTGGAGAGTAGGGACTGGACAGTGTTGGCCAATAGGTCAAGTCAACAATGACACCAGTTCTCAAGAATACAGTGGTTGCTATAGGTGACAATTCATCAACCATCAATCAGTCAATTAATGTGTGTTGCACTTCCTTTCTGTTCTGTTTTTAAAAAATTGGGTAAAACTTCCCTGGCCATCTGCAGTGCTCCTTGTACATTACCAAGAGGACACAGCTGTTGTTACGCGAGTTAGATGATTTAGACAGCAAAAATAGTGACAGCTTGAAAAACAGTGACAGACTGACGTAAGGGCAGCCAACCAAGGTAGTTATTAAGCTAACTTTGCTAAATGTTAGCGAGCTAGCTCCAAACTCAAAGTTGTCATTGGTTGTTTGTCTTTTCTTGGCCGTGTCAACAGATATACTGTGTCCAGGAATATTACAAAGTACAACATAAGTTGTTTCAACACGCAGGGAATACTGAAACTTCCATAAATAAACATTATTTTCGGACAGCAACTCTAGCCTTTCCTGGGCCAAATAGCAATCGTTAGCTGACAGCCATAGCTAGATAGCCAAACTTACCTTCTGTATTCTTTTCAGTGCCATGTTGACTGACCTCAATCGTGCCTCAACACAGTTTAACTCGCTCTTTCAACCGTGTTATTACTGGAAAGATCAATGGGTGTAATTTATTCCCTGAGAAGCGAAATCACCACGGGTGTGTTTGTATTTTTTATAAAGACCTCTTTTGTTTCCGCTTTCTTCTGTTTACGGTTGGCCCTCTGAAGTGAAGAATTGTGGGAAATAGTGTTCTTTATAAGGAAATGTTGTTTTTTTTTGGCTCCCAACAGGTGGTGTCATTGAGTCGATTAATAGAGGATAGTCAACTATGATAGCATTTTTAATGGTAAAGACCCAACGGTAGGCTATTTTTCAGGACCAAAATGGTTTGCCAGCATATTTCTAGTGGGACCAAATTACAGTGGTGCTAGTATGACTCCAGAGCAAAAATAGGCTATTTCTCCTCAGTTTGCATCGCAGACTAAAAATGTTTTATATAAAGAACATTTCATTCTACTATAATTACATATTTTATATCAATATTACAGGGGCCAAATAGTTTTGTTGTTGTTCAGATATTAGAAAGGAGAAGGGGGTTTTTGACTACACACCTATACTGTGATGTCAAATTGATCTTCAGCTCTACTGAGAATTATTTATAAAAGATGAAAAAAGTGACTGGACATTTTATGGTTTAATGACCACAAAACTGTTAATTATCTAAGATAGGTGATAAAA
>OMKK01023380.1:4075-15938 GCA_900302305.1 Polymixia japonica
GTGTGTGCATGCTGTCACACACACACGCACACATACATATACATTACTGCACTGCAGTGCAGAGTATAAGTATTTACTTTTCTCTGACTTGAGTCAAGTGGGCCTTTTCTGCTCCTCATTTCACATCCCCTCATAATCTATCTATCTATCTATCTATCTATCTATCTATCTATCTATCTATCTATCTATCTATCTATCTATCTATCTGTCCGTTTGTCTGTCTGTCTATGTTTTCATTGTTTGCTTGTATTTTTATTTGCTTGTGAATGGTGGATTGATGGTAAGGGAACTCAAATATGTACGCCCTTTAGTGGTTCTTGGACGTGGTTTGAAGAAGTAGTTTGTTGAATAGGATCAAAACACGTAAACACATAAACATTGCGTAACTCTTTAAGTTATTTTAATTTTTCAAAGTTATCCTATTCTTATATTCTGTATTATTGGAAGTTAATCTGGGGTGGAAGAATGTATCATTTATAGGAGGGTGACTGTCTCCATTGTCTATACAGGGGCTGGCACCGATGCCAATGTGTGGCTCATCATTTTCGGAGAAAATGGAGACACGGGGACGCTGGCTCTGAAAGAGTGCAACAAATCCAACAAGTTTGAACGCAAGCAAATGGACACGTTCAGATTCTCAGATATCCTCAGCCTGGGAGAGCTCTCCAAAGTACGGGTCTGGCATGACAACTCAGGTCAGCCAAACAACTGTCTGACATGCACTGCGAGTAGCCCCGTGCTTATTTCACGGGGCTACTCATTAGAATCCCAGCGAGAACATACACAACGCAATCACGCAGTTTGATAATTAAAAAAAGAAAGGCGTAGATCAGAATCTGCTCAAGATCCGCGTGTTTCGTTTATTTTCATGCTTCGCCGTCCTGTCATTCATTCCCAGGTCCCGCGCCAGGATGGCATCTCGACTACATCGATGTGAAGGATGAAATCATGGACAAAACGTTCCGCTTTCCCTGCGACCGCTGGCTGGCCAAGAACGACGATGACGGACAGATCATAAGAGAACTGCCCTGCGCTAACAATGATATCTTAGACCTTAACGAGAAGACCAGTAAGGCCAGGGCAACGCGCCCTCGTTCTCTCAAACGTTTACACAGAATAGTAGTCTTACACACATTTTCTTTTGTATATTCTTGCTACCAACTGACACACATGTCTTTAGATCTGGCATCATCTCTTTTTGAGGTCCTACTTGTTTATAGTAACTGCACTATTTCATCTTGCTCTGTGGTCTAAGATATGATGTGTAGATATCCATCTGCTGTGTGTGTTTGAAATTCCAGATGAGGCAATGAGAGACACCCCAAGGGAAACTCACAGTGTTCATGTTTTTTTTTCTTAAAGAATATGAAATTTGTATCACAACGGGAGACACGGCTGAAGCTGATACCAAAGAGAATGCCTGGATTGCACTTGAGGGGAAGAAAGGCAGATCAAAAGAGTTTGTGATGGAGAATTCATCAAAGAAAAAGAGGTTCTTGCGGTAGGCTGCATTCAAATTAGTTCAATGAACTGGCTATTGATTAACTGAAAAAGCACAAAGAAATGTGTGTATGATGACTTCGCCTGCCCTAAGAGCAAGAACTGGACCAGTAGTACAATCTGTTATGGTGACTTTAAATCATAGGGCATCCCACTGTCAATTTATCAAGCATGGAGCAATTTGCCAATAAAATAATTTTACATTATACCTGTATGCTGTCAATTTAATAGAATCACTCCCAAGTCCTTAATTACACTGTCCTGTAATATGCTTCTTTTTCTGGCTTTTTAGGGGAAGTGTTGACAGGTTTGAGTTTTCCTCCAAGAATGTGGGTGACATAGCTGGTATCTGCCTGGGCCACACCCCCAAGGATGGTAAGAAGGTGAAGGGGGAGGTACACTGGCATGTAGAGGAGGTTGTCGTCCTTGAAAAAGAGCTGGGCAATAGGTGAGTGATCGCTAACCAATGACCATATATAGAGCCACTTATACACACATATTTACTAACATTTATTAGACTATTCACGCTTTTCTTCGTTCATTTATTAAAGCCACTACAGACAGGATTTTTGCTTTAACATATCATTATAAAATACATTTTGATTGGATATTGTAATGGTTATGGAAGAACAACACAATCAACCGTTCCCTAGAAAGATTGCGCTCACTATGCTATTGTGTGGTACGATCTCCTGTGAAAATAGAAGGACCGATGTACGTCAAACCAAATCAGGAAGAGCCTCTTCTGTGAGCATATGTTCACAACAGATGTTTAGTCCTCTTCTTTTGACAGTCTTGCTTCTTTTTTTCACTGAGCTTGTGAAAAAAGCTACACACTGAGTGTGTAGTTGCTGGGCTTTGGAAAAAAAAAACAAGCAACTTGGCTGTCTTTGCAACAGCGATGTAAAAAAAAGATAATACCACTAAGAAACTCAAGGGGTTGCCAAAATCACAATCTCACAATCATGTCTGTAGCTGCTGTAAGTCATTCATTTTTTTCATCAGGTTTTTTTGTCCAGTTTGACACATTTGCATACAAATCATAATCGCATGATCATGACTCTTGTCAGCATTTTTGATAACATTCAAAAAGTAAACCTGCACTCTTCCTTCTCTGTCCCATAAATCCCAGGTATTTTTTTGCTTGCAATGCCTTCATCCCTCTCTCTCCAAAGAGGGATGACTTCATGACCTTTGAGTGCACGAAGACCATTGAGAGCTTTGCCAGTAAGGCTCGCAGCCTGGTGCCTGTCAAGTACGAGATCATCGTCATCACAGGCGATGAGAAAGGTGCAGGCACCGATGCCAATGTATACATCTCCATCTATGGCTCCAATGGAGATTCAGGCCGCCGGCCACTGCGGCAGAAGTTTCGTAACCTGTTTGAACGTGAGCAGACCGATCGTTTCCTTCTGGAAATGCTGGATATGGGAGAACTGCTCAGGGTACGGGTGGAGCATGACAACTCTGGTCTAAACCCCGGCTGGCTGCTGGATCGTGTGGAGGTCACCAACACAGCCAACGGGGTCACCACCATCTTCCTCTGTGGAAAGTGGCTAGACACCAAGAGGGCTGATGGGCAGATCTTCAGGGTCCTCCACCCTAAGTACTAAAAAAAAGTTTAGAAACGAAGCATTAATGTGTGCATTTCCACGGTGGAGAGATAGTTTGTTCTCTCATGTGGCAAGGATAATGACCAAAGAGATTCTGTTTTACCCCAAAAAGGTCAATATCTCAGGAACTGATTTACAGGGTTTTTTTTGGTTTGTTTTTTTACATGCATTGTGTTTTTTTTTACATTAATTGTTTGAGTATGTGATGAGTAGATGTTTCACAGCAACCTGAGAATGTGGCCTGCCTTGAAATACTACAATGTCTCCTTCAGTCAGGTAACATGAATGTGCCATCCTTTTTAAATGTCATATATCAGGGATGGTTTGCTCACAGCTGCTTTGTAATAATGGAGGTTTTATAAAAGATTTAACAGTTTTGTAATGCTCAGTATGACAACTTGATGCTTTTCAACCAGTTTGCTTTCAAAATGATAGTTTTTTGTCAGATGTCTATGAATGATATGATTTTGTATCATTACCCTGAAGCAACAGGCAGCCTAAGAAAATATATATATATGCTTTGAGATATATACATGTATATCTCAAAGCAAAATATTTCAGCCAGTCTGTAAAGGGTCTATACCAACACTCCAAATGTACTCAAGTTCACAGAATTTGGGGGAAAAATCACATTATATAATAATCAGAAAACATTGTCATCGATTTTATCCAGTTTATTACAAAAAGAGCACATACAAAAGGATAATATACAAGCCATGAAATAAAATTAAAATAAAAAAAACAAAACAGAACAGTTTGGGTTTAGCAATGCAAATTTTAAAATCATTATTATTAGTAGTAATAAATAAAGTACAAAATTCCACCAAATGTGAATCTAACATTTACCCATAATATGCTCATCCATTTCTTCATCAACACACTCATCATCATTAATGAGCTATTGCTTTAATATTAATGATAAATAGTTCTACTTTGAGATAAAATATCCTATATTGAAAAACATCGCGCAGTCACAGCTAAACAGCAGATATTCATAGAAAGACAGAGGCAGCCCTTTCACTGGCACTTTTTGGGATATTTTCTCTTCTTTCAGTTTAGTTTTTTTTTTTTTTTTTCAGATTCAAGCAGCAGCAAAATTAATAATATTCTGTTATATTCTTTGTATATAATTTCACCATATACTTTTATACCATTGAGACTATATTGAAACCTGAGAAAAAACATGCATTTTTAGAAAGGTTGTGCTTTAAAATCCTCTGTCTGTCCTTGCCTTCCCTAGAGGATTGTAAGAGGAAACAGTGGAAGGATTGTGAGTGGAGGGACGGTCGGTTAAGTCAAACTCAGGGAAGAAATGCAAACAGGCAGAATAGAGAGCAGGGATGTGGAGAGATGACAGAGAACTAGACAAAAGAGAGATAATTGTAGCATGTTTGAAGTCTACTGTAAAACATGCCTCTTTGTAGTCAGAAATATTTCCACAATAATACTTTTGGTGAAAAGGTGATAACAGTTTTTGTACATTTCAGTTTGATTAGATTTCATTTTTTTTTTTTTAAATGATGGCTTCATAGACATGTTGTCTCCTTCATGAGCCATGCATCAGTTAATTATGTAACCAATAAGGCATGGTGGCTTCATGGATTATTGATTTGCATGGTTTAAATCATATGTAAATATCTTCTGACACTTAAAGCGAGGCACTTATTATGCTCAAGTCTACAAGCTATTCTGGAAAAGAAGGGAGGAGAACATCACAGGAGAAAAGGACAAAGATGAAGAGAGGGAAAGATACTATAAAGGAATCTGACGAGAGAGAGAGAGAGAGAGAGATTCACAGATAATGGACTCAATAAGACCCACAAATTATTAAAAGCAGAGAGCATAAAAAGACAGAGTAATGATATTAATAGTATTAAACTATGACTGTAACTGTGTTATGCCAGTGAGAGGGTTCCCATATTAAAACTATGAGTGCAAAACAAGACAGGAAGTCACAAACTAAAACCACAAATAATTTCACTTCATTGCAGTTTGTCCACTAGATCACAGCATAGGGGATCAGAGAAATTGCATTGAATGGAATGTAACCAAGATCCACAGCACCACGAGTGAATGAGAGAGAGAGCTAGAGAAAGACTGAGTGAGGGAAAGAAAGAGGAGGATTGAGGGAGAGAGAGAACAACAGAGAGAGAGAGAGAGAGAGAAGGCTCAGTAGCTCAGCCTAGGACAGTAAACACAGCCGGCTTGGGGAGATCAAACAGCAGGTTTTTTTTGTTTTTTTTATCAACTGTAGTCTTCAGAAAAATACAACTGCATGCAAAGCATTCCCATGTAAAACAATGCAAAATGAGGTAATCGTTTTTTTCAAATCATTTTTGTGTTATTTCTACATAAATAAATTATGATTCAATCGCAAAAAAAACCTATATAAAATTAAATACATACCCACAATATCTACAGTTAGTAATAAATTATGATTGTTAAATACTTAAGGCATCTCAACTGACAACACCCTGTGTAAACTATCAAAACTTCCCACAGACAACTCCACTACAGGAGGAGGCAGTGTCAACACTGGCAGTGAACAAGACAGGGACAAGGTCTATCTTAATCTTTGCTAATTGATCGATGGGTCAATGAGGCTTTCTGGGTCTTTGTAGTTAGTCCCAGTCCTCTAGTAACGTTACTCTATTTCAGTGCAAACAAATGGCTCCTAAAGACATTGATTAACATGAGGCTCTGTGGTATTGAACTAACAGACTCAATTGTCTGAAAAAAAAAAAAATGTTGAAAAGATCAAAACTTGTAAGGGCAACGATTCTTTAAATTAAACATCAATAATGTTGTTTTATGAGCCTAAATGTTGTTTTACTGTCATAACCGTTCCCATGGTCCCTCCTGTCTATGTGCACTGTGAGAGGGATACTGCCTCCGTCACACAACATTCTATGTGTTGTTCTAGCAATACAGCATAGCAACCAGCATAGCAACCACGAGGGGAGATCTGTCACACAAAAACACGAGATTAATACACAAGCTCCTCACTCTGTTTAAACACTGCGTGTTTCTATACCTAAATATACTGAAACCAACGCAAATGCAATATCAAAGAAAAACGTTGTTGCTATATCTATCATCACATGTGCTTGTTCTTTAGGCAATAAGGTAAACATCACAAGAGGATTCCATCGTTGCCACCAAGGAGACGGGATGAACACACGCTACAAGTCAGGGGAAGCAGCCACTGACACCGTGCTCATTTTTTTGTTTGTTAGTGTTGAGAAGATAGTCACAGCTCAGATTCACCAAGTCATGCACAGACCACTCTGTACCTCCCTTTTGTAAAGAAATGCTACCAAAGCTAACAGCCCGTGTCAACACCGAAACATGCATTTTAGTACACAGCTCAACCGGGGCAGCATTGCCAGCAGAGGATGGTACCCAGGCAGATATAACCTGCTTTACCTACATCATGCCTCCACCTGACTTGTTAACTGCAGTCTGCGATGGAGGATGGGTCCTATGTGTCGTTTTTTTGTTTTTCATTCCTTTTTTGGCTTTGTATTGTATGAGCGCTCCAGTGGTCATGTTATTTATCTAACTACACTAACTCCTGGATGTTGCCTTGAACCCTTAAAACACACTAAGATTTGCACTTTAGGATTTCTTACACACATCCACACATTGGTTAGACACCACGATGAAATGCATTTTGGTAAAAACCCTTGCGTATTTTCATTTCATTTTCAAAACACGATTGCCGGGCTTGGCTTCACAGTCGTCAAGGAGACCTAGGCTACTCCCGTGACGCCGTCGGCCTCAAGGTAAACGTATTGCAAAAAGAAGAAGCTGGGTGAGATGGGGTTTAACACTCGGTCAGTGCTCGGCCCTAACAAAGTGAAGGACCACCAAATGTCACCTGTTGGATGCTACTGCTCTACTACTACCACACATTATATGTAGGCAAATATGGCAGCAGGCCATTTAATTTCTCTGCAGCCTTCTTGTGTGGCAGATTATGCTTTTTGTTCCAGTATGTGTGGACAAAGTTGAAATATAGAGAACGAGAAAGAAAGAAGGAAAGCAGCCAGCTTGAGGGTGGGGTTACGTGTTTTCCCACTCTCAGGACAGTAAGTCATGGCTTTGAGAACATGCTACACAGCCAAGGCTACCTACAGTACGACACCACAACAGTGACAACACCCCACTTACAACCAGCAAGCTACAAGTAAACCCTGTGTACATGAGTGTATGTATGTCTGTTAGTTTGTTTTGCGTGTCTTTTGCCTCCGGAGGGATGTGCTTCTATATAGAGAGTAGAGAGTCTCCAGCAGCCTCTCATGCAGTTAGTAATCCTGGCTTGGCTCAGTAAAGCGTGAGTCAGAAGGGTGATAATGTCACATGAAGTCTGGAGACATTTGGCAAAGCACCCAGTAAGAGGAGAGGCCAGCAGGCCCGGGGTGGAAGAAAAGCAGGAACCACGCCGGGGTGATTGACAGATGTCTAAATCTCTGCCTTGGCTCATCAGCTATCGGGGTTCAGCTGTGTCTCTATGTCGACTCGGCAGATTGGACACTTCCTGCTGGTAGCCAGCCATTGGTCTACACAGCCTTGGTGGAAGAGGTGCATGCAGGGTAATCTCCTAGAGAAATGAAAGAGTGAGAGTCAATCTATTGGCTGTTGGCTCACCTTGGAAAGCGCTAATACTGAAGTCTACAGAGTTATGTGCGTGCAGCAAACGTCTGAAAACACTGGGGAGTTAATTTAGTCCTTTCTAGCATGTAGAGACTACCGTTGTTGACTTGAGTCAACAACCCCATACTCCTCTCAGACAGCTGAGACTCCACATTCCCACTCCCAATGGCCTGTTCACCTCCCCCTGAGGCGTGCGCTCATTCATTTTCACACATGGGTTTGTGAGAAATGTGAGTGTTTGGGGACATAGGGACTGAAAATATGGAGGAGTATTTCTTACCTGACGTCCTCTCCATCCTCCAGCATGGACAAGCAGATGGTGCATTTCTCATCCACATCGGTCTCCTCTTCCTCCTCACCAATTTTTAACTCCAGAGGCTTTCTCTGTTAAGCCATCAGATGGCACAAAGAGGGGGTAGGGTCAAACAGGCCATCACAACCACTGCACTACACTGAGTGTGTTTACATACCATGACAGTACTACAGCACAATACCTGCTTATTGACATACACAACATAGCTGTATATATTTGGGGATATTTCAATGCAATACTTTAAAACATAGTATAACATAATTTTCACTGGATTATGTCTGTCTCTGTGTTAGTTGCATTCAATAACCGTCTACCTTTTTGTATTTGTGTGGAAAGGTGAATCTCTCTATGGTTGTTTGAACAGCTCCTCTGCTGACACTGCCTAGTCGATCCTCTAGCTGCAACAGTTCCTGAGCCAAAAAAGGCACACAGTTAGAAGAGAATAGAATAGCATAGAGTAGAATAACATTTCAACATTGTTACCAGTATAACAGTTGCAGACCACCCAAAATTATTTATTTTACAGAACCAAAATCAGAAACATCAAGTTCTCTAATATAAATACGGAGATTTAAATGCACATTTGTAAATGTACATTTACCTCATAGCTTTCTCGAACAGCGGTGGCGTGCCGTGAAGGGTTGAGGCCTTGCAGTGCCAACAGGTGGAGCTGGGGGTATGGGTAGTTTCTGATCTCATGCACAACCTGGCCAACAAAAAATACAACTCTTGATTATAATAGAGACATTTAAATCTAGTAATTAAACAACTAACCAATCAACTTACCCACAAAATAAACCAAAAAAACAACAACAACAACAACAAAAAAACAACCTAAGCGAAGACATCAGGCAGAACAGTCTGTGGCCAACATACCACTTGTGCAGATGATGTATTCCTGGGAAAGTGGTGCATTCTGGGAGAGGCCAGGTAATGCTGATAGTGCTGAGGAAGCTGCTGTAGCTGGTACTGGTGGTGAGGGAGGCCAGCATCCACACTGAGATCCCTGCAGGTACACAGACAGGCGCCCAGGTCAACACCACTACCCACGCCAGACAGGCTGACAGACAGGTGGAGAGGTGGAAGGTGCGAGAGAGGGATAATTTCTCATGTCTACAGAGCCATCTTTAATCTCCAACAGTGACTTACCAGTCCGTGCCCTCTGCCAGATAGCGTGGCTGCTGCGCGATAGGCTGGGGAACGTGGAGGGGAGGGGAATACTCATGGCCTGAACGCAGCCGGTGAGGGTTCAGGGGGACACGCTCCTGGGTTCTTCTGTGTCGGCAATAAGATTCATATAAGCATATGATTAAAAAAAAACCTTCCCTGTGTACAGAAGTCAGTGTGTGAGGGGCTATGACAGAAAAGGTGAACAGTGAGGAGACTCATCGCTGAGCTCGTGTATGTGTACGTGCACCTATCGCTTTCCGTGCGCATAGTCATAGCTCTACCTGGAGTGTGGGAGAATCCTGCGGTGCTGTGCCTCGAGAATCTGCTGCTGGATGAGGTATTGCTGGTGTAAGGCCTGAGGTAGGAAGGGAGGCCCTGGCACATCCTGGAACTGAGCGGGTGCTGGCAGGGCAGTGAGGGGCGGATGGTGCGCCGCGGGCAGGTGGGTGGCCAGGCCAGTCTGGGGGGGCTGGCTAGCATGTCCTAGAGGGAACTCAGCTGAGATGGGCGCCTGAGGAGCACCCAGGTGAAAATGTCGGCAGGAGGTAGCATGGCTGTGTTGATGCCTGGTGAAGTGTGCTCCTATAGGAAATAAAGGCAGCTAATAAGAATCGAGACAGGACAAACCCAAACCATGTGATCACGCAGACAACAGAGAGATCCAGACCAACCAGAAACAAGTGGATACAGACACATATATTTCCAAAACACATGAACATGTATTTGATGAGACAATTTTTGCTTTTTTTCTCTCTCATAAACACAAACATATGACGACAAAACCAAATACAGAACAATCAATCAGACAGCAAACATCAGTTCACACAGAGAGAGAATCGAGTGAGCCCACACAGGAAGAGAGAACACAAGACAGATGAAACAGCAGATGGAGAACACAAGACAGATACCCCTGTGAAGACCAAACCTAACCTAAACCCAGCCTGAGCCTCAGCACAGGGTCAGCAGAGGATGGATGTCCACTAAAAGCATGAGGTGATCCAGAGAAGATCTAAAGCACCAAGTCTTTTGTCCATTGCTAGTCAATAATGAATCTTGGTGCTTTGGGTTACATAGATTCATCAGCCTCTGGCATATAGAGTTCTATTAGACTATTACACACATTTTGACGTATTTTCCAGACAGTTATTTGGTCAGTAATGTTGGTGTGTCACTAGTGAGTCAGTATTACAGTTCCAGGGTTAATACCAAAGTAAATGACTAGTTATAACCTAAGCTCATCTTTAAATAAATTGTACATAGTACATATAGTATATCCTTTTTTATATCTGCACTTTAAAGAGTGAGATATTGTGAATTCTGTGGAGCTCTCAGTAGGAATATCTTGTTCTAATACAGTCTGCTGTTCTGGGAGCAGCCAGGCCCATCAGCCACTGAGCCAGGCTCATGTAGTAAATCCAGCCCTCCTCCGTCTTTGGCAGACTGTTGGGCTGGCTGTAGCACCCCCTGGGTTTTAGTTAGATTCTCTATATCAGAAGAAGACACACAAGGCTCTGGCAGTCCTGCTGAATCAGCAAACTACTTGACAGACAATCAATATCCATTACTCCCAACTCAGAGGAGGAGGAGGAGGGGGGGTTTGGATGGAGTGAGTGTGAAGAAGAGGGCTGGGTGAGGGGATAGGCAGCTGCTCCTTCAATGCCCATTATAGCCCCCAGCTGTCTGGGCTAGGGAACAGACACCAGACTGGGGGATGGGGCTCTTAGACAAGTGTGTATCCTGTGGTAAAGGCAAGACCAGGATCAGAGTAAGGGGCTATTCAATGGCCTGGGTATATGTTCATACAGACTATGTATATAAAAATGAGGCCATGAGGCCACAAGCCAGTGTCTTAAGCTGCTTCAGGCTGATCTTAAACATAATATAGATAAATATGGAAAGAATGTCTTATATGATACAGAAGGGTTTTGGCTATTTGTTAATGGTCTGTCATATACTGTATGTAGCATATGCTGACAAATGAAATCAACCGGTAAAGGGTCACTGGGCTGCTATCTGATTTTCAAATTATTAAGTTACAATCAAAGACATATTCCAGCAACAAATTGTCTTGTGTGACTGTATTTGAGCGAAATCCAAATAACTTTTTTACGGAAACTGAAAAATCTCATAACCTCCTCGTATACATTTTTCTGTTTAATGAGTCCGCAAGAGAACATTATTATTGCACATATGAGGAATTTGCTTGGTTGTTATTTTGCTGCACTGGATACAGCCCCGGGGACACAGGAAGCCAATGAACCTTAGAGCCACAAGTAAACGAGGAACAAATGTTTGGCTAAGGAAGTAGAGCGGAAATGGTTGACTTCTGGGCTGGATGGTCAGTGGCTTTACATCACTGTTTTATAAAACACAGCCCATGACCCCAATAAGACAAGTGTAAGTGTAAAGCTCAGTATGAGTATCAATTCATCTGAATAGGCCTTTCAATACTGTGACAATTTTAAACATTGATATTTTGCACACTGCAGTGCTGTCTGCAGTGATAGCCATAGCATTGTTATCGTGCGCTCATACAGCTCCTCAGTTTTGAGTATGAGTTACGGGTATAAATCTCATGACTGCTGCAGATCAGCAAACCCACCCCCCTCAA
>OMKK01023389.1:0-10753 GCA_900302305.1 Polymixia japonica
GTTTTCTTTTTGTCTGCTCTCCCTCTCCAGGTTTTCGGACACCTTGAATGTGCCGCCACATTGCCGCTCTACCGCTTCACAAATCACTTCTGTGTTCTCACAGGGACCGCCTGGCTAAAGTGACGTCGGTCACGAATGGACGAATGAGCAAACACTGTTAGCAGGCAGTGCTCATGGGAGTTGTAGTGTCGTAGTCTCATTTCAGATGCCGTTTGAGAAAACTACAATTAAAAAAAATGCATATAAAATTGAACCCGCCAAAGTGGCTAGTCGGAGTGGCTGTGTTACCCGCCACTGCTGAAATTCACCCGCATTTGGCGGGTGTTAATGTCAAGCACTGGTTATATGTTTTGGCAAACTCTGAGGGTCTGCTGTAAAAACAACAAAAAAGGAAATATGGGGTATGTGCAGGACAAATAAAAAAAAATATTTGTGGACTGAAAGAGGCCCTACATTTCATATGACAAGAACCAACATTTCAGCTCACAGTGTGTTCATAAGGCACTTGTCTCCTCCTTACCTGTCGTTGAGGTTGTCTGGTTGGTTGCTCCAGCTGCTGTTGTTGTGGCAGAACGGGAGTTTATTGAAGGGATTGGAGCCAGTGGGGCAGCTTTGGGGGCCTGGAGCGCAGAGAGGGGAAGGAAAGGAAAGGGAGGACAGAGAAGAAGTGAATAATAGAGGTAGAAAATGTAGTTATAAATGAAAGGACCTTTTGTATTAACCAAACAATTAAATAAGTAAGACATCCAGAGATCGTATAAATATGTTGATTAAAAGTATTGCTTTTTCTGGAAAAAGAAAAAAGAATGACCTATTTATTTCTAATTTTAAAAATGTTGATGGCCTGAGACAACCTGCTGTGTTTTTGTCTGACTGACAACACAGATTGGCTGTTGCCAGTTCAGTGAACCAAAATAGCTGAGCTTGTCAATGTTGAGTTCGCTCAATGCAGCTCCAAACGGTGGTTGTTATGTAGAGAAACTGGCAACCACTGAGCAAGTTGAACAAGTGAACACAAGCACCATCTAGTGATCAATTCCCTCCAGAACATTGGATCTTTCTCAGCGTTTCTACTGTCTCAATAAAGACAGCATACTAAAGAGAGTGGACTGCCTATCTGCTAACTAGTTTGCCAGAGAGATATAACAATTGCAATAACAGCATTAAAAAACTCAGATCGTTGTGGACCTGGGAGGCAGCAGTGGGTGTCTGAGAGGTAGGCGTTGGTGCTGGGAGGTTCTGAAGGACGTCTTCTGGAGGTGGGACTGGCAGGACAACAGGAGCCTGACTAGACGGGTCCTTATTGACCAACAAAACCTCAATGGGACCAGATGAACTCTTCAGACGGATCTGGTATTTCCTCTGTCCGTTGAGAACCTGGATACAGATGTACACACGCAAACATCCCATCTGAGACATGACTGAAGAATAACCAATTTCAGGAATAGATTCTTGCTCAATTACTTGAACTTGAACAAATGCACACACAGACTTCAATATGTGCCAGTGCAATAATTATATGATGGTATGATAGTCATGCCAAATCCCTGCACACACACACTTACAGATTCTGGTACGGGCACCTCCAGTTGTGTGCCCGTGGGAGCGCGGATCGCTAGAAGAGTGTCACCTGGCGAAGGAGAAGAGGGGTGAAGAGTGAGTGACGAAGATGGTGTGTTTGTGTATCAAAGAGACGAGAGAGAAAGATGGACTATATGGAAAGGCTACCTTTGAACGCGCCACAAAGGTCTTCATGCTTTACATAAGCCATAGTAAGTCTGTGTCAAGGGCCAATACGCAATAACGATTACGTTTCCAGTGAAAACAAGTGGTTGAGCTGTTTAATCTGCATTAATTTTCATAAGAGGGCTCAAGACGTAAGTAAGAATATCTGGCAGTGTTGTATACCACATGCGCATACATTTCTAGACATAAAGACACACAGGTAATAGCGAAAGTCTGAGCATTGAGCACAGACATCAACACATAAAGGCCTGAGCGTATGTTATTTTTTCATGTCACTTCTCCCAAATTCTAAATAGCCTATGTTATATCCATATTATTTCATTATGCCTCTAAACTATTTGAAAAGTAAAAGGGTTAAAATTGAAAAGTAAACATGTTCTGTGTACCAAAAAGGGAGACTTACCTAACCATGAATTTATGCATGCGCACACACACACACACGCGCGCACACACACACACACGCACACACACGGCAGTGTAGTGAAGGATATGGACTGTTGTTGGAGTCGTCTGTGACGTTCTTGATGCTCTGTTGGACCCAGACCCTCTGCTGGTCCAGCTCATTTTCCCTCACAGCCAAGTCATCCAGTTCAGCCTTCAGGTCAATCAGCTTGTCAGCTATCTCCCTGGTGTTGCAGCCTGGACCCACACCCCTGAGACACAAAGACACATCCATGGTCATAAGGCTGACTCCAGCGAAGGTACACCTAAACGTCCATGCGTAGGGACGCAGAGAAGGGGTTTGTGGGTAACAATAGAGCCCAGAGGCTCGCAGAGCAGCCTACCCCTGAAATCTCAACTTTGCATTGAGCGCATCTGTGGTCCCACAACGTGAACACTACCTGCCGCTAAGTTGCCAGATAACTATGCACATGTCTACGAGGAGGCTCACAAATGTACGCATACGTGCCGACGTTGAAAACCAACTGACAACACACAGACTGTTGTCAGTTAACAGATTGGGGCTCTGCCTTTAAGTCAATGAGCTGTTTTTTATTGTTCTTTATTTATTCAGGGAATGTTGACTTGGCACATATGCCCTTTTGTCAGCACACCCTGCTTTACATTCACACAAGTAGAAACATCCACACCTGGGAGCTGCCCAGTACAACCACAGACTTGTACTGTTGGCCATTGAGCAGTGCCACTGGAGCAGTTAGGAATTTGGTGCCATACTCAAGGCCACTTCAGCGGAATCTGTTGAGGGACGGAGAATGTTTCTCATTCACTTTCCTCACCCACCTTTTCCCAACTGGTCTGAGAATTCAAACCAATTCAAGCCCACATCTCCAACCTCTAACCCCTCCCAAATCTATTGATGACGCCTGCTAATAAGGTAGCACAAAGGTCAATCATTGTGTAAATAGGACAATCAACATGTCATGCTCCTGGGTGCTACAGCACTGATGTGGGACACATCTAAAGAGAAAACAATGATAGCTGACACTGAAAAGGGCTGGGAGAACTTCTATATATAGCTCCATTGCATAAGTGTAATGCAGTCTGCATATCCATGTATTACTACAACTCTCAAGAAGAGTGGAGAAGCAAACCTGCTGCAGATAAGCACTTTATTATGACTTGGGCCATTCTGTTTTAGCCTGGTTATAAAATGTGGTACTTGCTTACAATAAAATACAGTGTACACGGTCTGAAACTAGCTCTAGAATCCATTGGAGTGTGTAGCATGCACACTGAGATTCTGAGTTTGGTTTGCATGCCTTCACCTTGGGCTGCTCTGTGACCATGCTGTAGTCGTGCACAAGCACAAACATGGCCGACAGAGAAAACACACACTGCTTGGCAAGATTAGAGCAAGTGCTTGTCAAGGTTTTACTTATTATCTGTCTACACTCGTTGATTGACTGTCACAAAGGCTACGTCATGGTGGGAATCTAGAAAATTCCCACACAAACTCAGTGGATCATGCTGAAAATCTTAAAACTAAGATTTGCGTTTTCGGTAGATCCTGGCCAGGAACACCTTAAAGGGATAGTTCGTTTTTTTGTAAATTTGGCTATTTTTACTTGGCCTACTTACCCAGAGATAAGGCCAGGATATACTTCAACGAAGGTACGCGTAAACGTCTATGCGTATAGATGTGGAGATGGGGTTTGTGGGTAATCATTGCTCCCAGAGGCTCGTCGAGCAGCCGACATGTACCTCCCAAATCCTAACTTTGCGTCGTGCTACACCGTCATCCTCGGCATCGTAACTACACTGACTGGTTGAGCAGGGGAGGATACCCCATAGCCGGTAGCGTGACGTCAATACAGAGAACCAAAGCAACACAGAACGACTGGTATATGAACATAACGAACTCGACATATGGAAGGGTAGAGATGGCGCAGTTCGAGGAGCAACTTGCGACCTGGAATTCAGGTGTTTCCTGTGTATTTTGGTTTCATAACACTGCCAACACGAGTGCAACATGCTACTATGAAGGCAGACAGCTATGCACATGACAAAGGGGGAACCTGAAGGGGGCTCAAAAATGCACACATACACGCTGACGTTGAAGTATAATCCAGCCTTCAGACGAAGTTGTGGATGCCATTTGTATGTCTCCATGTGAAGTTTGAAGGAATGGGTTAACTTAGCTCAATTGCTGGAGGTCTATGGGATTAAGTAGCAGCTCCACTCAAAAGTATTTGGATGTCTAACAACTATGTTGTAATTTATGTATTTATAAAGTTGTTAATTTGACTAGAGAGAATAAAGAAAGTGACACAGATCTGCTGTTTTAGTGCAATGTGAACTCAGAAAACACATATACCCTCAGCTTTAGAGAAGTTAAAAGGTCTATTTCCCTACTTTTGAGAAGACCTGCTAGTTGATCCCATACACTTCCGGCAATTGTGCTAAGATAACTGTTGAGCTAAATTAATCCATTCCTTCAAACTTCACACAGAGACATAAAAATGGCATCTATGAGTTTGTCTGACTCTGGGTAAGTAGGAAAAATGGCCAAAACTGCAAAAGGAATCAAACTATTCCTTTAATATATACAATATTTCTGGAATTAACTCACTTCCATTGGATACTATTCTTTGACTTTTTCTCTATTAATCCAATTCCCTCCAGCACATTGGTGATGTCATAGATACGCCGCTTCTGTCGCACTGCCAGGGTGTCTGCTGCCTGAATGACAAAAAAATGAGAAAAAAAAACAAAGAAACAAGAGATTACGGCATCCATTCATAAAGCCAAGGCAGATAAACGGTATTAGGTTTATATCAAAAGACAACATAAAGTCATGTTAACTACAACAACAAAAGTTACAGAATTAGGGAAACTAAAAAACTGTTTAAGACTGAGGCTATGGAGTTTTGGCCTTAAAATAAGTCTTGAGACAGTCTCAAGCAGTGCACTGGGCTTTCTTGAGTGACCACCAACCAAGCCTTTAATTTCCACTGGAGGCTGGAAAACCTTTCTATATTTGCTTCCTTTTTGTAGTAGTTGCACCAAGAGCCAAAATCCTGCAACTGAAAAGCCTTCAAGTTTAACTATCTGACACTATCCATCATGGGCAAACAAAGTGTATCACTCAAACCAATTCGCTCAGACCTTCCTTCGTTTAGTAACATCTCAGTGTTGAACAAGCAAATGATAACCGCATGGCTGGTGCTGATAACCAAAGGCTTTGTCATCAGGATGTAGCGGCTGCACTGTACACTGAAACAAGGTCCAGCTGAATGAGAGCTGGAACACTATATGACTTTCAAAACAGCCCCAATGACAAGATTCTTTCTTTCACATCATTCAATCCAAGACATATTTGAGGATTCAACTGACAATCTTGTAGTGTGAGAAAAGTGGGAAGCTTCCATATTTAGCCCAATGTTTCATGATAGTGTCCAATATTATGGGCTACATTTCCTCATCTGGCAGCAGAAACATATAGCTAGCCATATAATTCCAGCAGGTGGAAAGCATTTGGGCTAAAACAAATTAAGTTTCAGGAAGTTATTAGTGTATGGTCATTACTGGGCCTATTAGGGTATTGTAGGTGTGTTATAAAGGTTAGTCACACCCAAAGCAGACCAGACCAAACAGCCTCAATCCTGATAGTGGACTGACAGCCAGACATTACTACCTGTTTTTAAGAGAACAGAGCACAAAGCTAATCTTCTACTTTGACGTTTCAATGATTATAGACAAATTGATTCATTTCATATTTAGGTTTACAGGCAGTGTCCCAATGAGTTGTATGTTTTCCTGCTAAGTTGTATTTTCTCTTTTTATCCTTTTGTCTACTCTTTTTTTCATGTCTGATCCTCTGCTACAAAGTACTACCTCATCTCTCATCTCCCTCATTGTGTGCCCACATAAAAAAATAATACATGCTGTGCATTTGTGCACCAGTAAACACGAGAATGAAAGAGAAAGAAAAACTGAGCATGAGTCAGACATTTTACTACAAGTCTAGAATGAAGCACAATGCTATCTGGCCAGTATGTACCAACAGCCAAGAAGACTGTCAGTCAAGTCATTGAGGTCATTATAAAACACAAACTCTACAGCTGTGTTGTACAGTGTTCTGCTGGTCTGCTGTCAATATTGTTGGCTGACAAACTCAGTTTCAATGTTTTATTGTAGTGTATGGGCCAGAACCTTGAGTATGTAGCAATGTTTCCAAAACTGGGATTTTTTTGTGGTTTCCCATTTGTAGTAGCATGTTTTAATGAGCTTGGGTCCCAGAGTAACACCAAAATTGCTCAATTTAAGCCCAAAGCTGCTAAAAATGTAATTGGTATTAGTATTATTGTAGAAAGAAATGGCAGAATTTGTGTTCATACTCAATGAGCTGAATCCATGCCAAATTGAAATTTAAAGAAAATGAAGTTAACATTCTTGAGCACACTTCCTTACTATCTGTTCTATTCAGCAAGTTGAATTGTGAACTTTCTGGAGAGTAGCCATTTTATCTGAACACAAACATCTTCAAGAAGACAGGAGACACCCTTCTACGAAATCGATCCGACACTGAAATGCAATCGGTGCTAACGTTGAATCGCGAGTTTCCAGTTCCACGTTGGAAACTTCTCGGTGGGAACGCTGAGTTAAGTGACAATCCAATTATCAATCAGCACAAACGCGTTGACGTGTTTAGACGCAGCGGCGTCAGTCCAGCGTGCGACAAAAGCTGACCCACTTTCTCGTTGTAACTTCGAACGCGCACGGGGGCGGGGGGCACGGTCTGAAAAGTTCACCAACTTTCTCCAAGTTCACCGGCACCGCGGCTCCCCGGTGGGTGCCTGACTACGGGCGTCGGTTTTGGAAAGTAGCCCGGCCTACACGGCTCAGCTGCAACGAATAAAACGTATAAACCACCACCGCAGTTGTTTCCCATTCAAACGGCGGTGACACACAGCTAGGCTAGCTAACGAGCGCGCTAGGCTAGAGTGCGCGCTATGCTAACAAGCAGGTTCCAACTAACATCCGCGTGCTAACAACAAAGAGCGGCTCGCGGCGCTTAACGTACAGCCTTGAGGTCGAGCACGCCGTCCTTCGCCTCCTGCAGCAACGTCACGAACTTGGTGGTGAGCAGTCCCAGGCTCTTCTCATGTCGACTCGGGGTCTGCGGCTGCAGCGAGTCTCCCATAGCTCCCAGTTCAGGTCTACTCGCCGACTCAAGCTCCATCACTTGGGGGACCAGCCCTGGATCCGTAGTTCCCTGCCTCCCCTTTTACTCTCTCACTTCCAACTAAGCTGTAAGCAAGCTCACCCAAAGACCTCCGTTGGGTTAGTCAGAATAGTGGGCGGTGTGTTGCAGGTAATTCGGGTTTAATGCGCTGGTCCGATTCGACTTGATCCGAATTGTTTCCCCCCAAACAGGCCCGTGGAGTATTTCAATGAGCGAGCATACGGTCAAGAGCCGTTGAACACGCGAGGTATGCTGGGATGGTTTGGTTGGCTGAAAGGGAGCGTCTGTAATGTGTCTGATCATTTGTAAAGCGTACAATACTTGTAAAAGCGTGTTTAAAAAAAGCAACGAAACTGCTAAAAATGTTATAGTTTATTTTATGGGGATATTAATCTATCCACATAGTAAAAGTCGAGCGTCTTTTTATTTTTAGGGTTATAGCAATTCTTTTTTTTTTTTCGTTGTCTGCACTGACGAACCACCTCTACTTTTACATAGCCCTTATCGACTCAAAGTTGTAGAACACACACACACACAATTCGTGTTTTACAATTGCTAACAAACGTTTACCTACACTTAAGATACCTTTTTCTAAACTCTTAACACAGCAACACACCTACATCACACAATTGGTCAAATAGTTAATTTTCTGCTCAAACCCACATTTTGTTAATTAAATACCAACTTTACATTTCAGAATGCAAAAAAACTTTCTCTACATTCACTAACTCTATCAAAACACGGCAAACCCAATATCAAATCACTCTTTCAAAACACTAGCACGTTTTCTATCCAAGAGGAACATATATAGTTCATCATAGCACAACGACTGTCAAAATACTAACAGTTGATAGCATTACAAAAACTGCATTACTTTTCATAGCTTCTGAGCTGCTGTTGCAGAAGTAGAGGCTTTATACTATATTTAAAGGTACTATATACAATATTTCGAACAGTAATATAGCAGCAAACAACTCTGCTATGTCAAGATATAGTGGAGTAATTGCGTCCTGAGCAGAGAATAAAGTCATACTTTCTGTGTGTGTTGTAATCCGATCTTTTCTGTTCTTTGTTTTGCTAGACGGCCTGGCCGCAGGTGCATGTTAGTGCATTAGTGTTAGTGTGGCCGACGCGCGTTGTTTTGGTCTGAGATGCTGGTGCTCTAGTGCGACATCTCGTGGCTGCATATCGTATATAACTCCTTTTAAGGTTTTGAACATTAGCTTTTCATTTCTGGCATGTTGTGTACAAGCGTTTGTAAATAAAACAAGAAAGATCCATACTTTTGGTATTGGGTAAGCTTGTATGTAAAGACAATTTAAGCATTTTAGAAACGTGTTAATTGACTACATCTTCTGTGAAAACAACATTAATTGTGTTAATGGTGTCGTCCACAACAGATGGATGTTAATTGTGTTTAGAGTTTTGAAAATTTGACCACAGTTTGGACAAAAGGATGTTAATGATTGTAAAAAAAAAAACTGCAGTAATGGACAAATGGACATACCTTAAATATAGTTCCCAAACATATCCCTATGATTGGTTTTGATGTGTTTATGGGGACCTACAACTGACAGATTTGAAGCCTTGTCCTTGCAGAGGAGGCAAAATTAGTCTGTGTGAAAAGATGGTGTGTGCATTCTTTTGGGGTTGTGTCTTCATAGTGCAATAAATATGATCTATGAACTGGCCTAGCAACTGAACCATCAATTTCTACAACAATCGTTGCATTATTTGTCCAGTAGGTGGTGCATATAAACCATAAGACGCTGACGAGAGGTCAGGCGTGCCCTGAAATATTGCCCAATTGTAAAGAAAACCAGTTGTAAGAATATTACACTATTTTCACATAGAGATTTAATTAGGTATGTTTGTATGATTATAGTAGGCTTCATATGACAAACCTAAGAAATGAATAATGTGGTGTGCTATATTCTAAGAAATCAATAATTTAGTGTGCTTTAGATGCTTCTTTTTCACCACAACCACTGCCACATGAAAACATAAAATCCATGAAAAAAGGGTGTCAACATCTATGTTCTGCATGTTTCCCCAAAAGTCCCCAAAAATGTGGATTAGTTATATTAGGTCATCACAGCTACAAGGAATTAGGGTATAGACAAGCATAAGATAGATTGAGAGTAAAAGATAATGCAACATGTTGGAATTTCTACAGCAAATATGTAACAATATGTAAACAAATAACGATAGATCAACCCAATATGGGAGAGCCAGATATGTGCAATATGAATCATGTCCATTAATGTGCAGGAAAAGTTACTTGAGATTTGAAAATAAAAGTGATAAAAATGTATGTATCAACAAATGGATTGGCGCTATTATCATTATACTATTTGCAAGTACCATATGTGCAGAAATATGGGCAGAGTTTATGGACGTAAAATTATGGATGTCAAAATATTTACATGCAAACATAAACGTTTACACAGATGTAAATTGTAAGATAATGTCTTGTAAACATTTACAGATTAGGATACTGAGGTATGTGCAGGTGTGGAGACAGACCACGCTGTAGTTAGGGAGATGCAACCTTTTTTTACCGGGAATATTTGAGGTGTGCACTTAGGAAAGCCTCTTAAATCTTAAATTCTTAAATTCACTGCCTCTTTTCTTGTGGATGTCCACCTGCTGTCTGATGATGATGAAAATAAACAACACACACAAAAAAGAAATAATAAAAAACACATTCAGGAGGACACTTTGTGTCTAACAGGACAAACGGGCAGCTGCCTGAGCATAGGTTGGGGTCTATCTGCATGTAACTGGTACAGCCAGACCTCAACACCCTCCTTGTTGGCCTGGCCCTGGGCTGTTGTGGTAAATGGCATGCAAGATTGCTGTGTGCATAAAAATAACATTTGAAGCACTCTTTGGTATACTTCTGGGGATTAAAGGTGCTCCGCACTTGCTTCAGCTCATTATCAAATTCAAATCAAATTTATTTGCACACACACACACACACACACACACACACATACATAGACAGAATACATAGCAGTAAAGTTTATGAAGTTGATTCCATTCAGACCTCAGAGAGGATATTGGTGTGCGTGCCAGGTCTCCCAGGAAGCTATTGAAAGCTTATGGCGGGAGCCTGGTCAGGAAGCTGGTCAACTTAGGATATAAGAATGGTAACGGAATGAAAAGTTTCACATATAGAGGTCATTGTGTAAATAATAACAAAACGAAACAAGACAATAAATGCGCACACACAATCATTCATTCATTCATTCCCTGAGTACGACAATCTTTCCCAGAATGCTATACATAAGCAAGTATATACATGGGTATATATATATATATATAAAAACATAGACATGCTATTATCATGAAACATGT
>OMKK01023409.1:5043-22599 GCA_900302305.1 Polymixia japonica
TGGGAAAGGGAAGGAGGGGGGGGGGGGGGGGGGGAGGAGAAACAAAATTCAAAGAAATGTGAGATTAATAGATTTTGCATGTACTGCAGGAGTAATCTGCCAGGCTTGTTATGCATGTTTGCATTTTGAGGGAACGTGCCTTCAACTCATGTGATTAGTTCAGATGCGTTTGGGTATGCGTAAATGAAATGTAAATGTATAACTGATTTTTATCTGGGTGTACCAAAGTGTCCCACTTCAATTATTTCAAGGATTTAAAGCCACTACAGACAGGATTTTTGCTTTAATATATTATGAAATACATTTTGATTGCATATTGTCATGTCTATGGAAGAATGACTTGAACCAATTAAGATTGGCTCCCTAGAAACCTCACTTTTACTACGTAGGTTCGTGTGCCGCTGGGTACAATCACCCACGGAAATGGAAACATGGAAAGATGATGGAAAGACAGTCGACCAAAACAGGAAGAGCATCTTCTGTGAATATGTTTCCTTTCTTCTGTTGTGTCTGCATCTCCAATATGGTGACGTAAAGAAATAATACCACTAGGAAACTGAAGGTGTCGCCAAAACCTCACAATCTTGTCTGTAGCTGCTTTAAATACAATTGTAAAACAGAGCAAGGTCATTGCAAGGTGATGTTGCTATCTGAACGCACAGCGTCTGCACTAGGAAGTCGTCATGTATTAGTAGAGGCCAAACATTAAAATGAGCAAAAAATAAAATAAAATAAAAAATAATCCCCTTTAGACAATCCAATTCATAATAGTACTCGTTTTATCAGTCAGACATCATTAATTGAATTCTAATTAAATTAATAATTAAATCGCTATATGAAACACAAATTTCTATATAGAAAAAGTAAGCATAGTATGCATTAGTAGTACTTCAAAGGGCTAATTCTTTAAATAGTACCTTGAATAATTGTACATCACCACTTCAATATCTTTGTTCTACAGTAGGGACATTCTGTTTTACTAGGTGCACAGTTCTCACAAAGTACATAATGTTGGCAAGGCTGCAGAACAATGCAACGATCATGCTTTTGGCAAACTATACATTTCTTTGACTGAAGCTGATATATTACCTGTTTGGGAGGAGAAAGAAAACGAATATCAGTTGCAACTTACCAAAAAAAAAAAAATAGTTCATGCAAACTTTTGAAATGTGTGCTTGCTGAGCTATGTGTTGACTAATGCAAACAGATGACATGCTGTATGTGATCTAGTGGTTCTTACCCCGTCTATAAGGTCTAGGTCGCTACGCAGCTGACTCTGGATGGAGTGAAGCTTTGACAAAGGGAGCAGGTCCAGCTCTCCGTAGCTGCGTAGAAGAGGGGTTCCAGGGGTACGACAAAGTGCATCAAAGTCCCCTTGGAGCTCTTTCAGCTTACGCTTGGTCTCCTCCCACTTCTGCTCTGCCAGCTGTCGCTCCGCCTCGGCTGATTTCGCTTGTTCCTTCGCCTCATGAGCGTCTTTCTGGCAGGCTTCACATGCCTGGAAAAAGTGGATTATAGCAATATAGAAAAAAGAAAATGAAGGGTTATGTCATACTGTACATTAGTACCATACATTAGTACGTACTCCCAAGAAAATGTGCAGTTATTTACATAAATCATTATCAAACCATAGATCAAGACTTCATGAAGAATCCCATACATCGATTGATTTTCTCACAAATCCAGCACGAGGACGAACAGCAGACACGGCAGGGTGAGTTCAACAGGGTACTGACCTGCTTCACCTGGTGCCAGGCCTCTTCCCACTGTTTGATCTTTCTCTTGGCTTCCTCCAGCTCTCTAAAAAGGCGCGCCAGATCAGGCCCGTTTGTTGTGGCGGTCAGGCTGCTGAACACCGGCGAGGGACTGGGTGAAAAACTGCCACTTACAAAGTCCCATATGTTGCTCGCTCCTCCGTTCAAGCCTAGCGGGATGAAGACCAAGCACAGCAGAACAGCCAGCAACAGCTTTTACTGACTCTGCACACAAAGGCAAAGCAATGAGAGGCCTATTTAAATGTATTTTAATCCATCAAAATAACCCTTTTCATAGTAGTGTTCTAGTTATAACAATCTGGCGGAAACTTCATTTTAGTCTTGTTATAATAAACGGACTCATTTGATTTTGAGAAACAACAAAACAAATGTTCTCAAAATGAAATCCAAACAGCTCGATTCCTTAAGCCTATTCTCTGACCTCCACAAGCAGAACCAAATGAAATATCTTGCATATATCAAGTAGAAGAAACCACTTTAATACCTTAAACACTAGACAATATCTTTGAAGGGAGAAGTCTTTGTGATCTAATGGAACCTTTAATGCTGTTCACAAACCTCTACGGTTCACTTACCCAGAGAGTTCTGGGAAGAGGAGGTCGGTGTTCCCAGGACTCCATGTTCCTGTTTGGATAACATGGTTGGAGGCTGATTTGGCTGTGATACCACCCCTGACAGCAGGGACTGGGACAGGGACTGTGAGAGGGAGCTCAGAGGGGAGGTGGACAGTGATGATGAGGAATTAAACGAGGAGGACCTTGCAAGGGAGCCAGGAATGTTAACCGGGGCAGATCCAGCTAGCAACCTTTGACCTATGTGGAGAAAGTAAACAGTGTTTTCTTTAAAGAGTCAAACTGAAACAGTGTCAGACTTTTTGTAGCGAAAAAGTCGAACAAATAATTTGTATGAACCCAGTTTTCTTACTTGCCAACCCCACGCTGTGTTCTTGTTCCTCCAATTCCTTATCAAGTGATGCAACATTGATGTCACTGAAGTTCAGGTCAAGAGCAGATCCTAGAGAAAAACATTCCACTGTGAAAAATATATTTCAGTGTAAAATGCATAATGCTACGTGTGCAAGCACAACTGGCTTTCTGTCCACTTACCGATAACAGACTCCACTGTATTGCTCCCTGGATAGAAAGGGGTGGCTTTTGCATTCATTGTTGATAAGGTAGTGGGTGAAGAACTATCGGACCCAATACTGGAGGCCAAACTTGATGTTATACTGGAGGTAATGCTTGATGCCAAAGGGTTCACCACAGAAAATACAGTATTTTGTGTCTAAAGGGGAAGCATACAAAATATAGTTTCAGTAATGGAATTATTTTATATGAAATAAAACCCTGGCCCCTTAGCAGGCTCATCAAAAGAAAAAGTAATGTCAAAGTAAAGGAATAGCAGCTTTAACCATTTACATGATATATAAACAACCTATATCATTACATGCTATATGTCACGAGTTAAGTTTCTTTTATTGCTTCAAACTTCACACAAACGGTTAGCTTAGCTCATAGCTGGTCTATAGGATCAAGTAGCAATGGTAGGAGCTAAGTTATAACACCCACTGCTTCAAACGTCATGCAGAGACATAACAATGACATCCATGAGATGGTCTGACTCTGGGTAAGGAGGAAATCACCCAAAAAACAAACGATCTCTTTAAATTCAACAAGTGGACCGTGCAATGTTTAATAATGTTCAATATGCAATGTTTAATAATGTTCAATATGCAATGTTTAATAATGTTCAACATGCAATGTTTTTGTCATGCTGAATGTCTTCAATGGCTTAATAAGGACTAAAGGCGTCAAGCGATGCATCTACGGCAAAAATCGTGTCAAAGATTATTGCTAAATATAATCTAGGCAGTAACACACAGGATGCATTTGAACACAAACCTGTTTGTCTTGGTCCATCAATTTTTGATCCACCGGTCCCTTATTCTTTATCTGGAAAACAAGTTAATAAGACAAAACGGCACATTTGATCATTTTTATCTATTTAGGTAGCATTTAGGTCATCTAGATATAGGAGCCTATATCAACTAAAGTCCTTTCCACACTGCACTCAGACAAGGACTAACAAAACCTTAAGATCCTGTTTAACACTTTACATTTGCACATTTTAATAGTTTTAAGTTTAGTTTTCCTGATCTAGAGTACGTTTAACTTAAAGCCCCAACTTTGCATGGTTAATAGTAAAATTCTATGAATTTAGAAAGTTGCTCAATGAACTTACTGTTGAGCTGAGGATAGCCCTGGGCTCAGAATATGCAGTGTGAAAAACACATTAAAGTAGTCTGACCACAGACTCATTTTAGTAAGTAAAGTCAAATAAGAAGAGTAAGGCAAAAGCCAAACCATGCAGGCGTACAACACTCAATACTCAAGGCATATATTTTATGAAGTAGCCTTCAGGCATCACCCCCTCAAACATTATCATTTTTGTGTAAAAAAAATTGGTGTGGTGCTAAAATAAAAAAAAAAGATGAATCTGCTTTATTTATATATTTTCTACTTAAAGTGGCAATCTTGAAGATCTCCAAAGATTTTAATTTAAATAAATGTCTGTTAAGCATTGCGGCGTGGCTCAGGAGGTAGAGCGGGTCGTCTTGTAATCGGAAGGTTGCCGGTTTGATCCCTGGCTCCTCCAGAGAGCGTGTTGAAGTGTCCTTGAGCAAGACACTGAACCCCTAACCGCTCCTGATGAGCAGGTGTGTGCCTTGCACGGCAGCCTCTGTCATCAGTGTATGAATGTGTGTGTGATACAGATATTGTAAAGCGCTTTGGGGTCGGTAGACTAGAAAAGCGTTATATAAATCCAGTCCATCTACCATCTATTGCTGAATGAGGTAACACATGGTGATTGAGTCTATGGCCTCACTGATAAAAGCTCTTGTATCTGCAGTATTATGAGTGTTAAGAACCGGGTGTCTGTGGTGACTTTCCCGCCACGCGTTCAAATTAGCGTTAGTGATGCGTTTTCCAAAAACACAGCTGCAATTACCGCTTTTCGCCAAAGACAACGAAACGGAGATCTTCGAGATTGCCACTTTAAATGTGAAAAAGCCTTTGCACCTTTAAACTATGACCTGATTAGGCAGATGAGGCATAATTTAGCATTTCAAAATGAATGGATAAAATATAAATGACAAAGATGACAGAAATGATTATATAACTTATAGTAAGAATGAAAAATAAGAATAAGAATTAAGACTTCAATGAAGTAAATAAATAGAGGCAAGCCCTAGGCTAGCAACGTGTAGGCGGTCTTCCTGAAACTACAGAGAGCAGAGCAGTCTGTGTACCTGATCCTCACGTTCAAAGCCCGGAGCTTTAGGATAGTTAGACGTCAGAGATGAGACACTGGATGTGTTGGACTCTGAACATAAACTACCGATAGTTAAGGATTTGGGCCTGCCGATGGATCCTACTGGGGATAACAAACTGTTGCTTCCTGAGCTTGGCGTTACAGATGGGCTATTAGAACATGAAACCTGAGGAAGAGAAGTGCAGAAGATCTTAATAGAAGGACGATGTTCCCAAAGAAAGCCAGCGTTCTGAGAGGAGTATCTGCACGCAGGTATCTCTCTAAACTTCACATTGTCTCTTTGAGATACAATTTGCCTCTGCTCTCTATAAACACAAGAATGAAATCTGAAGCAGCAAACAGAATAAGAATGAAGGAAATAAACATAATGAGATGAAAAACAAAGCACATGCAGATTGATAAACGTTAAACATCTGAGTTATACTCAAATATTTGAAAGAGGGGTTTTCATCGGAAGACAATTTGCATTAAAGTATTCTACAAAAGCAGTCATATCCCTAAAATGTATAGTAAAATGAGTATAGTTCTGTTCCTATACTAAGATTTGTGTAAGAATTCTATACGCTTAATTGAGGAAAGGAAATGACAGGTTTTCTAAAAAAACAATAACATTTCATCAGAGGAAATGCAATTGGACGTCATAGGATTGCATTTTCTGCAATCCGGAGAATTTATAACTTAAATGATACAAGACAGAAATAGTTTCACAAATGTTAGCAAATGTTTGGTACCTATGCAGACGAACAACCTTCAAGTCCGTTTTGGACAGGAAGAAGAATGAAGCAATAGGGTCTAAAAACATACACTTCCTATCTGGCCATTGCTGCTGGTTGCACTGGTGGTTGAGTTGCCTGCACTGTTCCACTCGCTGACGGGACACTCCGAGTACTGCTGAGAGCTTAGCTGGGACTGGGAACCCGACTGCATGGCTGTCAGCAACGAGCTCATGGTCTCTTCTGAGGAGGGAATTCCTGGAAGGATACAAACAGAATGACGTATAAGCAAGTTGCTAATAAGCAACATGAAGGAAAGTATTGAAAGACTGTCTACTTACGTTCTACATGTGCAAAAGCACAGAACGGTCCTCTAGGACAGTATCCAGTCTGCCTCATGTCGTTGCATTTGGTGGATTTGTAGATCTATAACAATCAACATATAAATGAATGAAAAGAAAAAAAAACAACAGATTTTTGCATTTAAAAAACCCCCAACATCAATACTCATTCTTATGTAACTGAATTAGACTTAATATATATATAATATAACACAAAATGATCAAACCAACGAATCAGATAAAATCAAATCTTGAAGTCCCTGCTGATTCCCACCCCTAGTAATAGCAATCTTTTAAATTAAGCCTGTTTATTTGCTACAAAGTTTAATTTCAGACGTTTTTGTGATATCTGTTCAACAACCACTTAAAACATTTGAATCAAACAGTTAAACTATGGTGAACAATCTATGCCAACCAGTGTCTTATCATATTCTAATGTGGGTTTACAATTATAAATGCAATCAGCACTGGATGTTGTTCTCACTGTCTGTCCATAAAAGTCAATAATGTGTAAATATAATTATTGTGTTTTAAGTGCAACTTAAGTTTCTTTTTTAAAATCAGCCACGATTTCCATCAGAAATAAATAACTAAAGGCTGTTTCATGCTTCCTGTTTCGAGGTTGCAGACCAGGTCGACCAGGTTGCAGAGGAGAAATTAAAAGCCTGTAGTTCGCGCCTGGATGATCGTACATTCCGTAGACATGACGACTGGTTGACTGGTGAAGTGAGGTGGGATTTCCAAATGTATAGTTCATGTACCATATAGTTCACTTCCTGTTGCGAATTTTAAACAAGTATCGTTCCACTGCATAAGCAGCCATTCTCTCTTGGATACTGGTACTCACACAACAACACTGCAAAACTTCCTCCGTGCTTTTATCAAGATATAATCACTAAAACGTAGTTACGTGTGTTGCACACTCCACAGAAGTATAAAACAGCCTTAACACAGACACCATTTTAAATAGTATCTCACAAAAGGATCGATAAAAAGAGTAAAAAGGATGGATCGGTATAACTCAGAATACCGATGTGGAATACATGTTACACATGTGGTTGGGTTTTTCAAAATGAAAATAATAATTGCAGATAATGTTCCCTCACCTCTGGGTGAAACTGCTGTTCGGTGCGGGAGTGACAGTACTGGCAGCTGTCTCCACTGTCACACTTCGAGGGTTCACCCCACTCGTCCCCATGTTTCACATTAGGACATGGAGTTGACCTATGGGGTCATTTACAGGACTTAGGTTCAGAGTCACACAAACACTAAAAGTACACACAAGTGAATATTATTTATTCATTTGGTTTAAATAGAGCCACACCTCACCTGTATTTGAACTTGCGTGGATTTCTTCTTCGGTCTCTACTGTTGTGATAGTGAGGGCAGGCGTATCCCTGTCTGCATAGTCTGGGAGGCTTGGTGCACTGATCCGTTTTGTAGTTGGCTAGTACAAAATTGGTATCTGCACAGAACAAGAATAGTCCATTTTTCTGATTCATCGCATCACAGGTTAAATATCTCCTTAGAAATCAACTGTAGTTTGTCTGTGATTACCGCGAGGCCTTCAGCATAACATACTGTCTCCTTTACCCACCTTGCCATCGGGGGTCCTCTGTGAGTGTTTTCTCTATCATAGCTTGGCTGGCCAGCACACCAGGCTGCAGGTCAGGGATACATTCTCCAGTCCCTAGCTGGCCATTCTGCAGGGCCTCTTGGGCTTGAATCTCTCTGTGCACATAGATAGATTTTAGTCCTACAGTGGTAATTGATCCAGTTAGTTTACTCAAATAATATCTCTATGATATGTAAAATATGCAAGTGATTTTTGAAACTCCATTGGAACTAAAATGTCTTGTAGGGTTCTCTCCCCACAGGGGGTGACAGCATGGGTCTCCTATACAAAGGAATTGAGGTGCACTCAACAGAGAAGACAACTACGTTTAATTCAATATGACAAACAAAATGATCTCTGGCACTGATGAAGATTTGTCTGTCATGAAACTGAATGACAATTTTCTTTTTTTAATATCTGTGTGTGTGCAACTCCATTCCTTTGAGAAGACATTGTGTGTATTATTACACACTGAATGGTCTGAGCCCTGCAGTCAAAGTGCCTACACGTTCCATGACATCAACATTAGCTGAAATGTTCATAAAGTCTTGTGGCTCATAAGTAAGACACTTGGCTGTTTGCTTTGTGTGTCACCTGATATCATAGACCGGGGGTCGGAGATCATGTGGCCCGTGAGCGAAAGCACAGTGAAGGCCATTCTTCACACAATGCCCACGGGCGTCTGTCTCATGGATACAAGTGCCGGTCTTGTAATAGCGTAGATGGTACTTGCGCTCGGTGTCACCAGTAGTCCGGTGTAAGTAAGGACAGCTAAAGGAGAAATGAAGTGATGCAATGCAGACAATTCATATTAATAAGTATAGAGAAAATCACTAACCAACACCTGAATCTAATCTGAGCATTACGCCAAACATTAATAATAAGAAAATATACAGCGACAGAAAACACAATTTCCCATTAATTGCGTGAGGCTGTTGCACAATCAAGATAAGACTGCAGCAGGTTTATCAAAAGCCAAATACATGCATCATATCTCACATTCTGAGTAACATTTGTCCTTCTATTTCAATGCATTTGAACCTTGAATGCATGCAACCTGCATGAAAAAAAAGGATTAGTGAGGCTCCACTAAAGGTCGGTATGGACCAGATAGTAGAAGGAATACAGTGAAATAGCTTTTCACAGATGGAGACATTATGTACGATGATGCACTGAATATACAGCAAACACTTATTCCTTCAAAGCCACTGGGCACAATAAAATCTTCAGGACTGTGAAGCTTGTTAAAAATCTTAAACCTGCAAACATCGTGCATAACGAAATTCTCCACACAATATATGTTTAAGCTTTGAACAGCATGTTAACTCCGCAGATTCTGCCAGTTGCACACATTTTTACTAATTAAGCATTTTCATCAGAACAGTTGATTTGTATGAACAAGATTGCAATGTGCATTCAGAGTTGACACGGAGGCCAGGCCTTTAGAAATGTATAGCCAATAAGCCTCTTGAATACACAATTTGTTTCCTTTTCTGAATAGTAACAGTTGCTTAGCAACAGATAAGGTCATGCGAAAATAGCTGCGATCGGCAGAAGAGGAATAGGAGAGGTTGCAGTAGTTCATTCTCAATGGAGTCAACATTTTCTTAGTTCTTTGTTGAACTAACAGCTAGAGTTTTTAATCCCGGCTGTTATACGCGCCTGCAGAATAAGACACTACAGACCACTGTCTACTGAGGATGGGGGGGTCTCCCAAAACGTGTGACCTTTTGGCTTTCTTGTGACCTTTTAAGGGATGTGAAAAACAAGAAGCTAACTTCTAGTTTACAGAATTAGTTTAATTCTGCTGTTATGTTTGTGGATCAGTAAACCACCTCTCAGCAGTCATAACACACATTTCACCCCCATCCCCATGTCTTTTATCTTACTAGTTACTTATCTGCAACAATGATATGAACTATTGATGTTGTACTTTATAGTCCATATAGGTGCATAACGTGTTGTTTGATTGTATACCTCCCAGATGTTTTGTTTGTCTTGATGACTTTAAATAATGACCAAATTCACAGCTTTTATGTTGCAGGTCAAAATTTGCCCGTACATTACAAATTAATCAAGTTTAAGATTTAGTTTTAGTTGGCTGAGCTATTCAAATTCCCTGCTTGGCCTTTACAGTAAGAGATTTATATAATAATTTCTACTTTTCTGCATGAAACGCTTAGCTTTAACAGACACAATAACATTCTGATTTCAGTAGGCATAATAATCATGCATCTTTGTGTCAAGACCAAATAAAGGTTTAGCCAAAATATTTGTGCCTTGAAATTACACGCGGGTGCCACCTGCTGAAAATGTGAGCGGCACCAATGAATGTTTTTACTGTATTTATACTAGAAAACAGTCAGTGATATACTGCGTGTCTCGACCAATGAGAGCAGGTGGTGTGGAGTTGATTGATCAATCACAGCAGAGAGATCGGGGGTGTGTTCAGCTCCATCACAGCAGAGAGAGAGGGGGTGTGTTCAGCTCCATCACAGCAGAGAGAACGGGGGTGTGTTCAGCTACAACTTTCACTCATTTTTAAGGCTGGATGGGGACCGAAACAGAAAATAACTTCCTGGCAGCTGAGGAGCAGTTTCACTCACAGAGTCTCCATCTGACAACACCAAGGGCAACACTAAAATGCACGTTTATCCCCCATTAACTGTTTTCGATGCAATCGCCTTAATTCAAGCAGTATCTTTTGCAGAATGCAGAGAAACAAGCACCACTATGGCAGGAAACTCAGGAGCAGCATCAGCAACATGCACATCTAAGGAAGCTGAAACAATCTGAACAACCGAGACTTACTCATCTCCATCCGCGCAGACGCCCGTAGTCTCGTCGTACTTTGTGCAGTAAACATCTGGGCTGTAGTTGAACGTCCCGTCTCGTCTCCGTATCGGTCGTCTCCGTCGCTGGTTCAGAAAATGCCAATGAAAACACGTGAAGGGTCTGTGTTGGGTGCACTTGTGCTGCAGGAACAACGGACACTGTTCAGTCCTGAACTCCTTCAAGTACCTGCAGGAACCGGGAGAAACAACACCGTGTTAGTTTGTAGGAGGGGACAGCAACACCGTGTTAGTTAGTAGGAGGGGACAACAACACCGTGTTTGTTAGTAGAGAGAAACAACACCATGTTAGTAGAGGGGCACAGCTGTTGTTTAAGCTGCTAAACTGCAGACAAAGTAAAAAGTTTGAGTAGCGAGGTTTCGATGCGATTCGCGAAGATATTCCCGCAAAAACGCCTTGGGTTACTAGTAACGTACGCTGCATTCACAGAAACGATACGCGTATTTTTCTACGTAGCGGTGGTTGTAGTGGCCGGAGCGTACGTAGAATAACGTGCGTAGCGAGGAGGAACTCAGAATAAGGCCGAGATATTTACAAGCGGACTTGTTAGCGAGTTCCTGGCTAATCATGTAGCAGGACAAAACTAGCACCGAAATATCTAACTATTCCTTCAAAAACAAGTGTCCAACTTTACGAAACGATTATAAACAATTCCACTCACAGTTGCGGTTAATTCCCGTGTGATTTAAGCGTCTATATCGTAACATGACGGTTTGTTTGCTAACGTAGGATCACAAAGCCTGGAAAACACCGTGTTTTAACGCAGAAACGGGACTTAACGGGGATCAAGAATTGCAAATCCGCACGGCTGCGTCCACACGGTTATAACTGGTAAAAAAGGCGATTTAGTTATTTCGGTAGCAGCTTTTACTTACGTGTAGTGGGTTGGTTTCTCGGTTTGAGGAGAAGCATTGGCCGCCGTTTTCGAAACCGACGGCATTTTCAGTCAAAACAATACACTGCGCATGCGCGGAGATCTGTCGCTTGCACGTCTTCCTGCACAACAACCAGCTGCATGTCTGTGATCATATCCATTCATTTACCAATTGACTATATAAACGTTTTTTTTTTCATGAATATGAATAACGGGATTAATTTTACAAGAATAGTCATTTTGAAACACAGAGGGTTGCAATAACATACAGTAAGGTTACAGCAGTTATGTCTTTAAATATTACTTTTTGTCTGTACCAGCCCAAAAGGACCATTGGATTTATAAGGAAATATAACCAGTCTCACATTTTGATCAATATAAACCCTCACACTTGGGTTGTTCTTCTATTTCTTCCAATTGTCATCTCACAATCTGTCTACTTTTTCATGGGTTCATCTAACATACTTGATATAAACCTTAATTAGTGCAGTTTCTTTGGGAAATGTGTACATCTCTCTCTTCTTTTATTAATTTGAGGCATTTTAGTTCTAATTCTTATTATGTTTACATACAGGTGAATGACAGGATGTTCAGAAGCAGAACTTGCCATCTGTCACCTCATGGTCAGAACATCTGTACAGGTCTGTGCTGCGACCAAGAGCACCTGAACGTGTGATACTCGTAATTAGGATTTCCAAAAGACTGTGGTAAAATTGTTTAAGTAGGAACTTACGAGGAGCAATTTAAGGTAACATAAGTAACCCAGCTTAACATAAACCCTTTAGCCCATTGACTACCAAGGAATGCAATTTCTTTCAGGGTCTTTTCATTTATGGAAAAACTTGAACACGTTTGAAGTCATCCTTACTGTTTTAATATAAATCGCCAAGCATGACCTTGAACAGAACTGAATTAAGATAATCAATTTGTGAAGCAAGTGTTACTGAGCAATTCGGAACCACATCTTAGTACCGACTTTAGATCCATGTGCAAACTGAGTGTTCATTTTGTAGGTTACAGGAAACAGTGGTTACATCCATGTTCTGTGTGCAGGAAGCTGTGCTGTTGATACATAAGGTCTAAACAAACTACGCTTTGGCTTGGGAGACATTGTTGCAATAAATATACAGTAAATAAACAAGGCCACTAAATGACAATAGGCATACATTTAGTTGACATTCTTTACTCTTTCTACATAATTGACATTGGGTCTCCAGAGTTAAGGTTTTCATTTTAAGTGGGTTGGTGGGTGACATTTTATTTATGAAAAAGCGTTTGTTTGTAATAAGGAAGGAACAATAATGTAATCATAACATAATTAATTTGGAACTAATTGGGGAAACTAGTAAGTTCATACTCTGTTTGTTTAATGGTTTATATGCTTGTTTATGAGATAAAATGTGATAAAATATGTATTGGTAGTAAGTAAGTCTTTTTTTTAAAGGTTCACCAGAGGATATCTATAGTAGACTACCACACCCTCTCTACCTCTGTTAACCCCTAACCCTAACCCTGACCCTAACCCTGACCTTAACCCTAACCTACACCCTCTCTACCTCTGTTAACCCCTGACCCTAACCCTAACCTACACCCTCTCTACCTCTGTTAACCCCTGACCCTAACCTACACCCTCTCTACCTCTGTTAACCCCTTACCCTGACCCTAACCCTAACCCTGACCCTAACCCTAACCTACACCCTCTCTACCTCTTTTAACCCCTAACCCTGACCCTAACCCTAACCTACACCCTCTCTACCTCTGTTAACCCCTAACCCTAACCCTGACCCTAACCCTAACCCTAACCTACACCCTCTCTACCTCTGTTAACCCTGACCCTAACCCTGACCCCTAACCCTAACCTACACCCTCTCTACCTCTGTTAACCCCTAACCCTGACCCTAACCTACACCCTCACTACCTCTGTTAACCCCTAACCCTGACCCTAACCCTAACCTACACCCTCTCTACCTCTGTTAACCCTGACCCTAACCCTAACCCTCCTAACCCTGTTTCTCAGTCTTTCTGTCTCTCTCTCCACCTGTACTTGCATGCATTTGGATTTGAACATTTTCTCAAATTTCTGTTTAAAGTTCTGGGAAAGTTAACAGTTCCGTCTATTACGATACATTTCCGCTTTCTTAATGTTAAGATACATTTAACAGCTGACAGTTGATGTGATTGAGTCAATCTGAAGATTAAATTGCTGCTTGCTATTGCAGCTTGTTCAGTTCTAATCCCTTTTCTTTCCTACTGTATATCTAGGGAGCTAATCTATTCTCTTCAGCTCTTTTTTCCTGTAATGGATTTTAATTTACAAATGCAATTATAAGTGTGATCCATTATTCAGCTGCTGAGGTGCACAGCGTGCATAGCCTTGTCATTATGCATAAGTCCTGGACTATCTTGCTGTAATTACTTTGACAACCCCCCCCACACACACACTTAGTTTACAGACCACAATCTACTGTTGTTCTGCACTTTGACAATGTCCAGAACCTTTATTATGTCAGGATGTCTGGAGCGGAGTCACCGTTTTTGTCCACGATGTAAAGACATATTTCTGTTATCATAGTTGTTGTTTTTTAACATACTCTATACATGGGTCTCTAGCAGATTGTTGACTGCTGTAAAGTCATGTTTGTTAAAGCAGAAATCTGTCCTGAATCAGAATTCACATTGTTATGTTTGTAAACATGAATAACCCTCTCCCTGCCTAGAGGGGAAACTAGAGAACAAACTATGATATGATATAATACCTGAAACATACAGAATGGAGACAAAAACCTGCTTCACTGACAACGGACTGAAGGTTAGTCCTCGGTCCAGCGTTGATGTCCAGATGAGCTCCATCAGTTAAGAACCTGAAAAGCTGCTCATACCACTGTAAAATTACTCTGAAATTGTACTCGGGTAATAATACTATTGCTGAGCCTACAAAATCAGTTTCCCCCGTCAATGAACGAGCTCCGTTGCCTCTTGATGACGTCATCATGTGAACCTCATCCACGTAAGTCCACGTTTGTGTTCACAAACCAGGACTTATCTGACCGGGATCGTAGGAATAACCTGAAGATATGCGTTCTCTTGTCGAGGTGGATCTTCTCTTTTGAAGTCTATATACTGCGATCTTTTAATCAACAGCGTTGTTTAGAAGAAATACTTTCAATGTAAGCAAGGGGGAAAAGTCACACCGTTCTTACTTTGATGACGTCAGTCACCACAAACCTTTAACCTAACTCAGTAGTCCCAGCTGTTCACACAGTCCACTGTCAACCTCTTCTCACAGTGCCTGCGTGCGCGTGTACGTGCACGGATGCGTGCGCATGTGACGTGCATGCGATTGTGTGTGCGACGCAAGGGTCGTCTTCTGCCTCTCCCCAGGGGTCGAACCTGGAGGTTCTTGGCTTCAGCCGTCTAGGTGATGTCTTGACGGGCCTCGTTGCATTATTACTTACCCTGTCCTGGTACCCTCTTTTACTTTCCTTGAGTCATACCCATGTGCCCTTTACAGAAGACACACATTTTGCATTTGAATACCAAGCTCTATAAGCTTCACACAGTCTTAGTTTAGGGTAACAGTGTGGAAAACAAATCTGTGAAAAGTAGAACATGTTGAATGCTGTCCTGCACAATAAGCTCATACTGTATGTAACATAGAATCTTGCAATTGGATCTTGGTGCAAAAAAGAGAGTCTTTAGTAAGATGTTCCACAACGGACATTGACATTGACATTTTTGCAGACATACTATACACAATTGTTCAAACAATCCTCTAAAATGGTTTCCCAGGCTGCTGGGATCGTCACAGCTGGAATAACAGTTTGTGGTTTGGATTCCTGCTTTTCCCAGTCAAGCTATTATCTCTAGCTGCCTCATCTGCACAAACAGCGCAGGCCTCAACGCAGGCCTCAACGCAGGCTAGCCACAGACAGAGTTCATATTGATAACTGCTGGACAATGTTTCAGGTGTGATATATTGTCTGTGCTCTCACTCAAACAGCTATATATATATATATATATATATAATTTCTAAATAGTACAAGCAACCTGTTAAACATGCATAAGAATGTGAATATGTTGTGAATCCCATGTATTTGACATAATGTGTGTGTCTAAACCGCGAACAATTTAACAATCGCAATATTTCAAAATAATTTATAATGTTTGCTCTATGCACAAACAGGCTGCAACATTTTATGACGGTTTCGTGAAACCTCTGCAAACAAGCCTCTGGTACTATTCAAAACTAACATCTAGAAACTCCACCTGTAGCCTGGTAATCAGCATCGCATTACCTTGTAATGACACCTGGTTTGTCACTGAGATATTTTGTTCATTTTAATCAAATGTCAAATGCATGATATGATTTAGGATAATCCTGAGTCCCAGTGATGACATTTGGAATCAGGGTCTGGTATTGAAATGTGTCATTATTACAGATGAAGGTCATACAAAGGTCATACTGTGGAACCCTTTTTTATAATACTCTTCAAGAAATGTTTCCATAGCAACAGCTCGACTAAGCTTGTCTAATTATTCACAGCTGCTTTGTGGGTTACAGTATTCATATCTTATGGTATTTAGAAGTATTTGTCATACAGTACGTATATACAATACTCTTCAGTATTCTTTTAAAATCTCCACTCAGTCTCTACTTGCAACAAATTGAATGTTGGTTGAAAAAATGATCTGAATATCTAGAATAATTAATGTATTTTTTATGGTACGTTTTGAAAAAATTGTTGTGTTACCTAAAAGGATTTTTAAATGCATTAATTTGGAATTCAATATGTCTTGGATCTGCACAGTGTACTTTATTCTGCTGAAGTGAAAATTAAATTCTAGAAAATTAATTGAAGGTATAAAATTCAAATCGCAAATATAAATATTAGATATCCAATTTGTTAGCAAGAGAGGCAGAAAATATTTGAGAATAAGTTAATATTTTTTAACTAGAACCCAAAGATTATATCAGAATAACATATAACATAACATAATATAACATATGGTATAAAATGTTATCATATACTTTCCACTATTGAGGAATCTTCCCTATTGAAGAAATTAAGCGGTGAATACATCTAAACCAGGTTTGTTTTGTCATCTGAATTTCATACCTTAACAAAAAATTATAGAATTTCCTTTCCACTATAAGAAACGTTATTTGGATAACGCTACTGTCACATGAAGACTTTGTAGCCCCAATTTGAGTGATTTTTACATTATTACTTAAAGTCCCTGGAAACAAAGCCTCAAATCATTAAAATGTATACATGATATCAAACTGTGTGATATTAAACATCCACCAAATGGTGCGTTCAAGATGGCTGCCGCTAACGTTCGCTGTTAGTGAATACTAACTTCACACCCAATGTTCACCAAGATACATAACGTTACTGGACGTGCTAAACCCTAACAGGGCTAGAGAACACACAGGCCGTGTTCATGTAAGGCCTGCTTTGATTCTGCGCAGATCAGTCGATATAACACCTACAAGGTTTGTAATAATACAAAATCGAAACCATGAAATGAAGATCAGCTGATTTGCATAGAATCTGCCTTGCTATTGATCTGCCTGTAGTACTGACGTTATAACTAATGTTACAGCTTGACAATGCATCTATACACATGCCCCCAGTAAGAATCATTACATAGACACCAACTAGAATGTACATCTGGGTCCCTAGAATGTGTTTGGCCAAGACAATATCCACAGCTACACACCGAGCAGCGGGTTACGCTCGCTAGGCCTTCAGTCAGACTCGAACCTCAAGCCAGAACACATAGTTTTGACAAATGTTGTGTGGGGGGGGGGGGACAAGCAACACCAGCCTTGTGATTGGTTAGAGGTAACCTGATGTCACGCAACATCAGCCTTGTGATTGGTTAGAGGTAACCTGATGTCACGCAACACCAGCCTTGTGATTGGTTAGAGGTAACCTGATGTCAAGCAACACCAGCCTTGTGATTGGTTAGAGGTAACCTGATGTCAAGCAACACCAGCCTTGTGATTGGTTAGAGGTAACCTGATGTCACGCAACACCAGCCTTGT
>OMKK01023423.1:0-11648 GCA_900302305.1 Polymixia japonica
CTCTCTCTCTCTCTCTCTCTCTCTCTCTCTCCTCTAATGTAATTGCTCTCTCCCGCTGTCCTCCGTCGGTTGACACTCGGCCAGATTCTTTGGTGCAGTCGTCTAGCTGAGTCATAAAAGGTTTCAGTGGGTCCTGATTTATGATCAGCAATATGGGTGAGGGTGAGGAAGCAGGAAAAAACACTTGTGTCAGCTCGCTGATCACACAGTGGCTATGTGCAGAAGAGGTCAGAGAGGTCCAACTTTATAGCAGGCAGACTAGCGCAACACATTCTACCTCCAGATTTTAATTCAGCCAATATAAGACAGGATCTGATGGGGCTGTTTGGGCACCTAATGTTGCGAATATAAGGGGTAATAGCTTCACATTTTATTGTGAGCAATTTGCTTGGTAATAACGTGTTCTTGCAGAACTGCCATCTACAGTGTGGGTTTTATTTCAGTGTTTGGGTTGCTAACGGTGTCATTTGCCAAAAGAAGCTAAAATGACTCATACTATTTTTTCAGGTTTACTGCAGCACTTCCGCCCACGGTAGAAAACTGTCCTGGTTTGTTGAGGAGGATAGAACTTAATGCTATCTGGCTGCCGTCTACTGTATGCTTTCTCCATTAACCCCTGTTGAAATTCTGCCTAGAGAGCATATTGTTCTGGCTTTGACTGAGAGCAATTAGCTTATAGGCTAGCCACTAATGAGATTGTATAGATTTCTACCCCTGCTTGTCAAAAGTGGGACAGAGAGCCTGGACATTGACTGACATTGACTGTCAGTCGATATATTCATGGTTAAAAATGTACAGCTCATTGCAGTTAACTGTGAAATGTGAATAAAAAACAATCCGAGGCCATGATTAGATTCATATTTCTTCAAGGCTTTATTCAATGCAGCACATTGATACCACTCTGGGTGAGGGTTTTCAGTAAGGCGCTTCATTAAACATAAAGGCATAATGTGGTATCAGTAAAGCACACAGGTATTTGCAAACAAATTTCCACAAAGCAGAATTCGTACTCTGAACAATTCTCAGACGTTTCCTCCAAATCACAGTATTTCATTGATTAGCATTTTTTTTTTTATTGTTTAACTTCTTTGCTGGTACAGTATGCGTGCATGCGTACATGCTCTGGCTCGCTCATCGTTTGATCATAAACAGGATGGGTTCACTGACATATTGTCTTCTGATTTATAGAGATGTTCATTTGCATTACAGTGGATGAACATCTCTCTATATAGAGCACCAACGAAGACATCCCTTCAGACACGATTCTACCAGGCATTATTCAGCACGTTATCTAAACATTTTCCTTTCCTTTAACGCCTTTCTCTTCGGCCTCCTTTGGCACTACTTTGCTTCCTTCCTCCTCCTTTTCATCTCCCGCTTCGTCCCCGTCCTCTTTTTGATCAGCTCCTTCCCCTTCTTTCGGTTGGCTCTCGTCTCCTCCTTCTCCCTCTTCCGCCTCACCCTCTTCCTTTGCGTCGTCATCTGGGAGATATTAAAGTCAGAATTAGTTGACCGCTGCTGCACAGGAAACAACACCGACAGGAAACAAACAACAAAGAGACAAACCGACAAAACACGAGAATACCGATCACATTCGAAGGACCACACTAACCTCCACCTGCTTCTTCTGCTTCTCCCTCTTCTTTTCCCTCTTCCTCCTTCTGCTCCACTTCTGCCCCCTCCTTCTCTTCTCCCTGCTCCTCTTCCGCCTCCTCCTTCTCTTCTCCCTGCTCCTCTTCCGCCTCCTCCTTCTCTTCTCCCTGCTCCTCTTCTACCTCCTCATTTTCTTCCTCTCCCAACTCCTCTTCCTGAGGAGGGCTGGCCTCAGCCTGGTGGGCTTGGCAAGCAGATATTCTCTCCTCTGTGTAGAGTGATGAACCGGGCAGGCGGGAGCTGAGCAGATAGGGGGATGTGAAGCTCAGCTGAGACTGCATTGGGAACTGAGGACTTCTATAGGATGTGGCAGCATATAGGCCTTGGGAGTAAACGCCAAGAGATCCGGATCCTCCCACACTAAAACGGTTTTCTTCCCCTTCAAGGAGCTTCCTAAAAAAACAGATGAAGATACCCGTTAACAGAAAATAAGACGGTTAACTTGTCTCTAAGGACATTCTGTCAAAGCTTTTATGCGGTGTTAAAAGAATTTACAAAATATAGGCATAACAAATGTTTTTCATTATAGAGGCCACTGACCTGTAAGCTGCAATCTCAATATCCAAAGCCATCTTCACATTCAAGAGGTCCTGATATTCCTTCAAGTAGTGAGCCATATCATTCTTGTGTGCCCTCAGCTCGTCCTCCAGCTGACCAATTGTATCCTGTAGAGGAAAGATACATTAGTGGATTAGTGGGTGATCATGATAAAGAATGAGTATTAAATAATAACATCAGCATCATCAAATGTTCATCTTTAGGTATCTAAAGTATGTAGCAGTTACAGTTGAATTACTAGTCAATATATCTAGAAATGTTCTAAAATCTTTAATTAACATCATAGAGATACAACCCAATGGGTAAAGGGAACTGTATCCTTTATTTGAATGATTTCCATATTCTGACCTGCAGTGCTGAGATCTCAGCACTCTGTTTCTCCTCCACTTCCTGCAGTTGGTTCTCCAGAGCTTGGTTCATCCCGCGGCAGGCGTCAATCTCCAGGGTCCTGGTGCTGAGCAGCCGACGGTACTCTCCAGCCTCATCTTTGACGTTGCGTGCGTTGTCTGTGTTGCGAGCGGTGTCTACAGTCATCACGTTCATTTTGCTGCAGAACCAATCTTCAGCTGATTGGAGGTTGCGCTGAGCCAGTTTCTCATACTGGACCCGAACCTCGCGGAGAGAAGCGGATAGGTCGGGTTTAGCCACCTCCATCTCTACTGACACCTGGGCACTGTACTGTATCTGGGCCTGCAGTTCTGCTATCTCACCCTCATGGAGACGCTTCAGGAAGGCCAGCTCATCCAGCAGGGTCCCGACTCTTTTTTCAAGCTCAGCCTGGCCCAACACAACTTCATCTGACCCCTTCCTGGCATCCATGAGTCTGCCTTCCGCCTCCTCCCTGGCGAGCACTTCCTCCTCATAGCGCCCTTGGAGGCTGTTCAGCACCTCCTCCATCTGGTCCCTGTGGTTCTGGGCAGCCTGCTTCTCCTGACAGGCCTCTTCCACGGCAGCGCGGAGCTGGCGAATCTCATGCTCGTACAGGGTGCGGAGGTTGGAAGGCTCCACGTGCCTCTGCCTGAGGACCAGGAGTTCAGTCTCCAACAACTTGTTCTGCTGCTCCAGTTCATGGACCCGGTCAATGAAGCTTGCGAAGCGGTCATTCAGGTCCTGCAGCTGGGCTTTCTCCTGGGTCCTTAAGACTTTGAACTCAGAGCTGACCTGTGCTGCCTGGCTGAGCTCGTGTTCAGTGGCAGCTGCAGACGCAGGAGCAGAAAACAGCATGGAGGAACTAGAGATAGCTCGGCTGTGCGTCGGATAAATTCTGCGTGATGACCCATAGGAAGTGAGTGGGGCAGAATGGCTGGAATATACGGACTTGGATCCTATTCCTCCACTGCCTCCATATCCTCCGCTGCGCATCACCACTTTCCTCTTGTAGGAGGAAGGGAAGTAAGGATCATAGCCAATCGAAGTCATGACTCGTGAGACAGGCTGCTCTATGTCGAAGACCGTAGCCGGATTGACTGCATCTGGGAATCTGCATTACTCTGGCTTTTATAGTGCCAGTAATGACTGTGACGTAAGCTATTTTTTTGTAGGCATGCTGACAGAAGGAATCGATAATGGTGCCAGCCAACCAGTCTCAGCATAAAGAGAGGGGATGAGGGTGGGAGGGGGTGAGGAGTGGAAGAGCAACAAGGCACTGCAATAGATGGGGTCAGTGAGTACAAAAGCAGTTTTGATGTAACGTTACATCGTTCCCCTTGAAAACAGTATAAGCGGTTGTTGCCATGGACAATTGAAGCAGAGGGAAGAAAACCAGCTTTTGCCAACAATGAGAGAGCCTTGTAGTATTTTGCGGTTGCAGTAAGTTGTGTAAATAAGAGAATTCATCCAAATATGATCACAATAGAAACATCTGTATAAATGGTGGCTTACTTGTGTGACACTTCTAGTGCAGCAGTGCAGTATACTTGTGTAAAACAACTGGACTGAAAACCAGTCAGATAGTTTGCAATTAAAGAAAATAAAGTTAAATGAAATAATGAATTAATAATGATAAATAAATAAATATTATACAACACAGCTTCGTCTGATTTCGATATCAGTTTGCCCCCTAGTGGCTGTCTGTCCGTCATACAAGTTATCATGGGAAATGCTCAATAAATGTATCAGTGTTCAAGATTGATTGTAAATTGGTGGGTAGGGACGTATTTACGATCCTCATTTTTTCTGATTCAGAAATTCCATCCTTGAAAAAGTCATCAGAAAAAGTAATAACATTTTCAAGTGCCTTACTGGGCAACTGACCTAGAATATGAGAACACTAAATCCTGTTTTAGGGGTTTTGGATTGGTTACCAAAGCCTAGGTATAACCTTATTTCAATCAAGGAATCAATCAATGAGCAAGGAATTAGGAATTTATTTTCTGTATTGGCCTTAATATATTGATGTGATACTGTGTAGCTTATTGGCCACAACACTGCGCTGTTAAAGCATCTTTGAATATTAAAATCCACATTTTAAAGTAAGATGTTCTGATTTTCTACAAATTACTGTATTTTCAGAGCTACCGATACAAATATTTGAAGACAAATTAAATTAAGCATGTTTTCAATACTGCCCATCTATGGTTGAGAGGTGATGAGAGATGATGAGGGATGATAATCTCTCTTTAGTATGGTACAAATAACATGGTTCGTGTGTAACTATGACACATTCGATATCAAAGACAAAACGCGATACTCTTATGATAAACTACAGTTACACTTCATTGACACGGCGTGCGGTATGAGTCGATTGTGTGGTTTCACCCTGGTTTCACCAAATATCAAAGTTTCTGATTGGCCATATAAATACACCCACATTATGTTGACCAATAAGCCGCGACGTTACTAAAACGCGGGTAGCAGAAGTGTCGCTGTGACGTGAAGAATTAACTAACGTTAACAACAACAAAGGATCATGTTTTGAAGTATTGAACTTAGTTTGTGCACCGTTGCCCCCACATAACCGCAATCTTTCCACTGTGTATTGCATTATTAAAGTTACACTATACATGCAACTAGAAAAGAGATGAACGGTAAGTCGTTTAAGGTTTGCAAGTGATAGTCACCCGGTGTGGCTAGCGTTACGTTAGCTGTCTAACTAGCGGCGTTAGCTTGCTAGCCTGGCTAGCAAAGACATTTTATTTGTTTTACTGCCAGTTGACAGGCGTTTATTCTGCGTGTTTTAATGGGTGATGAATCTTTTCTTTTGGTCAGAAGAGGTTTGCAAGACCACCTCAGCATCTGCAGCACTGCTGAGCTAGTTTAGTGTGGCGTTAAACTAAGGTTAGTCCCAGACCGTTTTCTATCAATTAAAGCTATTAAGTGACAAATCGCGCTTGTTAGGCCGGGAAGGTCTCAGATACGTGTAACCCTACGTAGACGGACAGAGGATAAAACAGGCCACTGAACACTAATCACTGTTGTGTTTTCTTCTAAATTCATTCAGACATTGAGATTTTCCCTCTTCGTCTGATTGTTATATTTCGTTCTCTAATGTCTACTGTGGTTTCTGTAGATCCTGTCTAAAGCCAGTGAGTTCAAAGTTGGAAGACCTGCTTCACCTACATTAAAATGGTAAGGCGTGTTCACTTGGCACTGGCAGGTACATTTTCACTAAGGTGTTGCTTGATCTTCAACAAGCATTACTGTTATTTGTTACTATAGCAATCAACAATTCCTTAGGTACATATTGCTTATCTAATTTTTGGCTTGTCTTTTTTCATATTCTTCCAGATTCGGATAGCAGCATTGAATGCAGCTTCAACAGCTGCTGATGAGTCTCAAGATCCCCAGAGAAGTAACAAGAGTCGGACTAAGGAGGCTCAGGTACAGCTTGATACAGATTTTTTTTACAATTAATCTGTGATGTTAGGCTTCTCCACTGATGCAAACAATTTCTTCCTTTGACTTCAATGAGTTGTCTGATTTATTTTCTCTGTAGGAAGCCGAGGCTTTTGCTTTATATCACAAAGCGTTAGATCTCCAAAAACATGACAAGTTTGAGGAGTCAGCCAAGGCCTATCATGAACTTCTCAAAACTCCACTGCTCAAAGAGGTACCATGCCACACTGTATATAGCTCTCATCAGGGTTCCTACGCAGGTCTCTAAAAGTCTCTAAAAACCTTAAAAATGGTCTTGAAAAGTCTGGGAAGTGTTAAAAATGTATGGAGTAATATTCTTATTTATCTGGAAAGATGGCTATACATATATATGTTATGTAGTTGTAGACCCACTGTCATTTGTGATATGATATGATATGTAATGTAAATACTGTATATGTTTATGTAAGTTGTCAGATGTAGAGTGATATGGCAATATGAGTGACGGTTACATTGTCCAGTCTTTATGAACATACATTGACCATAATCTTCAAACTCATTCAAGAAGTTAATGTCTGGAAATAAATATGGCATTTGAAAGTGTAAATGTTTTGGAATCCTGTCTTATCACTAATTTTTCTTGACAGCAGTTGAGTCTGCACTACATTTTGCCTTACATTCATCCTTTAACATTTTAGGCCATGCCCTCAGAAGATCATAGAGTGGGTCTCAAGCATCCTGGACTGATGCTGAAATACTCAACTTTTAAAAACCTGGCTAGTTTGGCTGCATTGCGAGATGACTTGGAGACAGCTATGGAGTTTTATTTGGAGGTAAAAAAATCAAAACGATTAAAAAAAAAAAAGCACCAGGTTAAGTCTGTCTTATTTCTGTGGCCTAGGACACTTTAATCATCTTGTGTAACAAATTGAGACTGTCCATTTTAATGCATAAGGATTACACTCTAGTGTGTGTTCACATCCAGTCTGATGATATGTTCTCTCCCTAGGCTGTCATGTTAGACTCCACTGATGTAAACATGTGGTACAAGATTGGTCAGGTGGCCGTACGACTGGTGCGCATACCTCTCGCCCGGCATGCCTTCGAGGAGGGACTGCAGTGTAACCCAGACCACTGGCCCTGCCTGGACAACCTTATAACTATTCTCTACACACTCAGCGACTACAGCTGTAAGTCATACATCTTTATGGGCTCTTTGCTACGTAGCATTACTCACATTTCCTCCACAAACTTACCTTTGACAGGTAATAAAGGATTACATTCGAGCCACGTTTCCTGGTTTTTTTTGTTTGTTTTTTTAACTGTTTACAAAAGCTTCAATCATAGAAAGGTATACTAGCTACTATCTGCTTGTGTTGTTCTAGGCTGTTTGTATTTCATCTCCAAAGCCCTGGAGAAGGATCACTGTTACACCAAAGGCCTGGTGTTGAAAGAGCAAATCTTTGAAGAGCAACCCTGTCTGAAGAGGGACACAATGCAAATGTTCACGAAATGGTGAAGCCCACTCACTTAATATTCCTCGACACTCGTCTTTTGAAAACGGGCCAAAGCCGTAGCTGTATACTTTCACATCAATGTAACGATCCTGTGGATGATCTTTTTTAGTTTCACAATCCTCACCGCTGTGTTCTCTTTTATGCGCAGTGACATGTCTGTTCACTACGTGGATGTGGAGAAAGAGGAGAGCGACTCCATTGTACAGGAGGCCCTGGAGCTGCGGAAGTGCAGACAGGCTCTGTGTCACCGTGAACCGAAACCTGACCTGGTCCTGGTTCAGCCCATACGCTGCTTCTCGTGAGTCCTGCTCCATTTCTGGGAGGGGGGGTTTTCTATCAAATCTGTCACCTAAGAAATTACTTTAAATGGGAATAACGCTCAATCAATTGAGCATGGATTATTTCAATTTCGGAGGATGGATCAGTCAATGCTTGTGCACACCAACAATTCTGTCCCACGGTCGGGAACCAGATAACCATGAGTTCTTGTTTGTGCTCCAGTAACAATGAAATGACTGTCTGGGCTTATACAATGCTTGTGTAAACCTTTACCCCCGGACAAGCTTGTTTTTAATGGCAGCGCTAGTAGTTTTGAGCAGGGCATATAAATAACATTCAAGTATTTCGCTTTAATGAGCTTTTAAGAACGAGCGCTTTGTTTTGCTTCCTCAGGTGGAAGCACGTGGGCGAGAGCTTTCTCGCCATGTACAGACATCAGACCACATGCGAACCGCCACGCCCGAGCCTGGGCCGCAGGGTTGACCTGTCGGAGTACCGTGACCCCAACTGCCTCCAGAACCTGCCCCAACCCAGCAGTCCGGTCAGCACCGGCCAGGCCACCGTGCCCAGCAGCAGCAGCCCCAGCTCATCCCTGCCCCCGGTACCCATTCCCGAGCTACCAGCTCTGCCCGAACCCAGCACTCTGGCAGAGATCAACCCCAGCCAGACCACCGTAGAGGTCACCACAACTGCTCCCCCTGTTGGTTAGTTGTTTGGTTAATGTAAACGACTGGTAAAGTTACTTTGAGTTACATGCATATATGTGGACGCAGGAGGTTATTTTTAAAACTGTAGAAGTTGTGTCACTATTACTCACTGTGATTTAATGATTTTCTGTCTGTGCTGTGCTCTCACAGCCATGGATACATCACTGACAGAAAAAGTGAAGAAAGCCCCCAAGAGGAAGCGCGTGATGGAAGACAGCGGCGAGACAGCCAAGCGGCGCTCGGCACGTGTCCGAAATACGAAGTGCAAGAAGGAAGAGAAGATTGATTTTCAGGAGCTGCTCTTCAAATATCTACCTTCCAGGTAGTTGTCAGAAAATATGACAATGAAATATAGCTAGTAGTAGTTACATTTGTAACACCCACTTCTCTGGCTGTCCTCAGGCTAAGGAAGTTTGATCCCGAGGATGACGACGAAAGCCTGAGTAATCTTGAGACGCAGCGTGATGTCAAGGACGACGCACAGCACCTCCACGGAAGCGGCCTGCCTGTGGACTTAGTCGAATACATGGAATCTGGTAGCCTGTCATAGATATGGATCTATGTTTCATAGTCTACCGGCATGTTGCTTTTTCTCAACATTATATTAACAAGCTATGCATTCCCTTCTGTAGAGCAACAGGATGTTCACAACTTCCTGCTCAGTAATATGACCAATGGTGGCATACTGGACCTGATGATGCGCTATCTGAAAGCAGTGGGTCAGAAATTCATGAAGGAGTGGCCTAAGGGGCTGGCCACTGTGGTACTGGAGGTCTATCAGACATGGAGGAAGCACAGCGGCGGCCTCCCTAACCCTCTGCTTCGGGACTGCAGCCACCAACACATTCGGGTAAAGGGTAGCAGTTGTTTCACTTCTTGATAAACTGAATTGAATTGCAGATGTTAAAGGACTTAGGTGCCATCTGATTTCCCGTTGGTCCAGGACCTACCTGACGGAGCTCCAAATAAGCTCCAAATGATACAAAAATGAATAGACCCAAAATAACAAGGAACAACTTAGTCTGACAGCCTTATTAAAGAAGATTGACTGTTCTAAGCACTGCTGCCAAACATAGCTTTTGGAAGAATAATAGTCCATTTTCTTTCACCTCTGATATGAAAAGCAACATTTGTCAACTTATATTGTCGTCTTTGGCATGGTTAAATGTTGAATGAGAGCTGATTGTTTCTTAGATAGCATATACCCAGACACTCTGGGCTTTTCTAGGGCCTAATCTGGACATCAGGACCTAGTTTTGTTTGGAGGCCACTCCTGTGGCCAGTTCTGATTGTGTTTGGATTTAAAAAAAATATTTTAATTGTATCTAAGGGCTTACAGCCATTGTTTTCAGCCATTATGGGCCTCACATATTTCACCCATGATAACCTCTAATTAGTGATTATTTATGTTATGTGTTCAGGAAATGTTGGCGATGAGTTTAGCTTGCATGGAGCTGCAGTTGGAGCAATGGTCACACAGCAAAGGGAAGACTGGTATGTGCCAGTAAATTAGCTTTCACATGGTCCTGTAACACTGATCTTCGAATACTGTTTTACCTTATTTTGATACTAATTTATTTGGTGTCTGCTAGTGTCTCCGAGAAAGAACATCACCGGTCAGGGCAATGATGCCGCTGACACAGAGTTCCCAGGGCAGCACTTCCAGGGGGATCTGTTCCTCCTGGCCTTAGGTTCTTCCCAGAGGGACCTTTTTGAGGAGGACTGGCTGGATGTTATGGTGCGCGTCTACTGGCTCAAGGCACGATTTTTGGCCCTTCAGGTAAGATCTCGATTTAACGGTTGTCCTTACTTGTGATTCTGTGGGAGCTTGACTCCAAGTTAAATATAATCCCCTTCTTCTGTGTGCCTCCTAAATCTTTTCTTAGGGGGAGATGGATCTGGCTCTGGAGAGCTATGATGTGTGCATAGGCCTGTTGCAGAGCAAGCCAAAAACCTCAGAGGGAAAACCTTACACCATCAACTTGCCCAACCTACGCGTAGATGCTGCAATCTCCTTGGAGGAGGTCAGTGTCCTGGCTGATAAAGAAACTTTTTTTGGCCACCTGATCCTCAATGCTAATATTAAAATTGTCAGTTTAACCTCTGTGTCAAGTATGTAGGACACAAGCAGAGCATACGCCTATACTTTTAAGTATTGATGCCAAAGTAAAACTGCTATCAATCTTCTCGTCTCCCAACGGTATATTCATAAAAGAGCTTATTTACCAAAAACACAGTGAGTCGCTGTAAGAGGATCTCTGCAGTTATATCGATGGTGAGTGTCACGAGAGCCCTTCTCTCCCCGTGGACAGATCGACAAGAGGCTGAAGTCTCTGGAGCGTTGTCAGTCCCTGGAGGAGATCCAGCGGCTGTTTGAGTCCGAGGACTTCGAGTCTGTTGTGCGCCTGCTGCAGCCCACCCTCAGCTACGGCGGCAGGAGCAAACCTCTGGAGTTCGTCAGCTCGGCGCCGGAGAGGCCCGCTCAGCTGATGCTGCTGCAGGTGGGGAAACGCTGCAAGTCGTAACCACAATAATGTCGAATGGATTCTTGGTGTTACCGAAATGCTCAGTGGCTGAAGCTTTGTCTTTGTGCGCCCGCGCCCTTGTACCTTAGGACTCCCTGTTGAAGCAGCAGGACTACCAGCAGTGTCTGGAGTGCAACGAGCTGGCCCTGAACGAAGCCCTGCAGCAGCTCAACTCCGTTCCAGCCAGCTCCCCCTCTGCCAAAGAGGAGTGGGTCAGCACCATCACGAAGCTGCTGGGCGGCATTGAGGTCTGCTTCACCAAGGAGTCCGAGCTTCTCAGCAACGTCCCTCACTATTCCAGCATGGCCCGCCTGGCTAACAACCTCATTCAGGTGAGACACTTTTCAAACACGGCAACACATCCTTCGCTAGTAGCGTGAAATAACCATTTCTGGGGTCTAAAAATTGGCTGTTGTCGTGTTTTGCAGCTGATTGATCTGAGCATGACCATCTCCGACGACCCCAAGGAGCCCTATTTCTCCTCGGTTCTGCCTTGGATTATCCTGCATCGCATTATCAAGCACGAAGAGGCTGCTTTCAACTGTATGCTCCGCCAACACATGTCTATAGGGGATGACGAAGGTTTGTGGCCCCCC
>OMKK01023424.1:1417-19352 GCA_900302305.1 Polymixia japonica
GGAGTCTGCCTTTAGCCTGGTGTCCACCAACAAAGAAGAGAAGTCGGCGGTGGTCCGTATTGCACTTAGAAGTCAAATCTGAGCATCTGTCATCGTCTCTTCCCTGCTAGGCGTCGGCCCAGATTTGACTCTGCACTTCAGAGTTGATCAAAAATGTTCTCTTCCTCGCTCTCTCTATATTATCTCTCTCTCTCTCTCTCTCTCTCTCTCTCTCTTCTATAGGAACTCTTCATCTATCCTTCTATTCATCCGAGTGTATGTGTGGAGCACAATAATGCATTAGCTGTTTACTCCATTCCATGCCTCTTCCATTTCAATCTGTATGTCAAATTCATACGCCGGAATGTACGAATACTGGGAAAAAAAAGATTTGTTCTGTGTGTGTGCGTGTGGCTATGTGCATGATTACATTTGTGCATATTCCCACACTCCACTCCACTCCACTCCATCACAGAGCATGTGACCCTGTGCTGTCGCCACAGTGACCTTTACACTGCAGAGCCAGAAAAAGATATGAAAAAAAGATCTATGTAGCCATTCGCCTCCATTGTCAGTTTATCTCACTACGGCTCCTATCTCGATGTGATCCTTGGCCATGCATAGCAGGAGCTATTTGTATGATAATGTAAAAACAGACTCGGTGAACTCGGCTCTCTACTGTATGTAACGCCACTCAGTAGATAGCTGACATAAGCACTTATTGAATCGCGCAAACGATTCAATAGAAATGTAAGTAATGCAGGGAGACAGAAAGAGAGACAATAAGAAAAACAGGTTCTGCTCGTGGTTAAGCCCTGCCAGTGTCAGCGGCACGGAGCCTGCATGCCTGCCAGCTCGAGACTTTTAAATGAGCTAGATGGGAACGCCTGCAAGACGGGGCTCTCTTACGGTTGTTTTAGCGCCCCGCGTAGACAACAGTGACCAGATTAATGAGCGGGCCGAGTCGCCTTTCCGCTCACTCTCGTGCCCACGCTGTCTTTAGATGAGCGTTCCAACACATTTGGGGTGATACAATATCCCGTAACACACTCCTCCACTTCGACTCGTACCTGTTTGTTGAATTGCTTTTGAATAATGGGAATGTACATTAGTATACCCAGGGCTACAAAAGCCTGTCTGCAGACATTACAGATGAAATGTTTCATCCAAGACAAAACACAAACGCTTTGTGAGTGCTGCGTGGAAGTGTGCCATCAGTGTAAAATGTGGGCCATTAATGAGTTGTAAATCTATTGTGGTTGGTGCAAGTGGTGTGTAGCATGAAGTTATCTCTGAATATTTCCCCATGAGGGTCTTATAGACTTCCTGTATAGCATCCTTCAACCCGAGTACCCGGATTCAAGCCCCTTAGTCTGCCCCGCTGAAGTGTCCATGAGCAAGGCATTGAACCCAGCTCCAGGGGTTCTGTTGTGTAGTTGACCCTGACCTCTGACCTCCCTGTGGAGGGAGGCAAGCGAAAAGACAGTTCTCCTACAAGGATCAATGAAGTATTGCTTCATTATTATTTTCAATGCTATCATTGGATGCGGTCCTTGGCTGTGTGTATGTGTGTGTGTGTGTGTGTGTGTGTGTGTGTGTGTGTGTGTGAGAGAGAGAGAGAGAGTGTAAGCACACATGCTGAAGGTCTCTGTCACTGGTGGGAGGGAAGGGGTCTCTAATGCCAGAGACACCAGTAAGCACCCTGGGCTTTCAACTCTAATACCCTCCATCCCTTTAATGAGTAGGTACAGTGTGTATGTGTGTGTGTGTGAGAGAGAGAGAGAGAGTTATATTGAAAGATGCTGTCACGTTACTCATGCTGTCACTGGGCTGCCTCTAAGCTCAAAGCCCCACCACTCACTGGAGGACAGAGTCAAAGGAGAGAACCTATTAACATTTCCCCTCTGAAATGAGTCTGAAAAAAAAAGAAGCATATGGACCCTCATTGTCTGATAGCATTGAAGTCCCTTTTTGGGACATGAAAGACGACACAATGATTTCTATTACAGGACCTTATCGCGTGCTTAGCCATGAGATTAGTACTAGTAATTCTCTCTTTTTTGGTGTAAAAGTCTTTTTGAAATTCAGCTTCATTCTGGGCTTATGTATGAGAGGGGGGTGAAAAAAAAAGGAATGGATTCATTAGCCTGGAACCGGCCCCCTCAATCAATAGCCACTTTTTCAAAAACAATTTATTATTCAGTGGCTGTCCGTACTGTCTACTCAGAGTATTGCCAAATAGAGTTCAGTGAAATTCAACTCTAACTTATCAGCATCCTTTCAGAAACAGTGGGTTGGCCCATTGAGAATGCTGGCCTGGTGATTGTTCACTGGGAAAGATTCTCTGCGGGAAGAGAGGAGATCCAATCGCTATTGAACGCTGTTTGAATACCCTCAGTTTTTGTCACAACCGATGACGACTCCAGGGAAGGCAGAGAGGACATTATTCAGGCTGAACAATGAAGCAAAGCAAAACATAAATACAGAATGAGCGTGGAGTCAGTGAGCTATAAGTTCCTTTACCCTGCTTATTAATTCTATTTTTATTCTTGGCTTTTCTCGTTCCCTTTCTCCAAGGGATGTACATTTTGACCCCAGGGACTGAAGTCAGTGTCGCTGTGTGTTAAATCATATTCCTTTTTTGGCTGCAGAGATGGCTCATCCATATAGACCCAGCAGGACAAGTAGCTAGCTAGACAGAGAGCAGACCTGGGAGAGAGAGAGAGAGAGAGAGAGAGAGAGAGAGAGAGATTACCCCACACATTTTCCCAGGGACTCAAAGCCGCAGGAGAAGCCCACGTACGTATATGCTTAGACATGCTTGACACGCACCCTGATAGACCACAATAAAATGAAATGACATGCACTGTGGAGGGCCGCCATACCCCGCCGTGATGGAAATGGAGACACAAAGACGTTGGAAATTGGAAGAAAGGCTGACACTCGCTCAGTTCTACAGGATGCCCACTAATGTGGTTTTACTACTTTCTGATGTGTAAGCTACCATCCTGGTGGTATGCTAAGCCAATATAACAAACTGTTTTAAACAGGACCATTAAGCATTCTGCCCATCATATTTGGATCCCCCACAAGGTGCTTATTTCATTCAAGCTCCTCGAAATGGTAGCAATCTGCAAAATACAGATTTTCCCCAGAGCAGATTGTTAGAACCACGGGTGTTTTAACTTTAGGTAATTACTACAGTGGTTTCCTATTTGTACCTGTCTTTAGTCACTTCGGGGGCTAGAGTGAGCGACTCAAACCACTCAGGGATAGAAGTACATTTGTCTTCAGTCGCAAGGTGTCGGTTGGGGGTGGGCAACCAAGTAGAGTCTGGAGTCTGGCCCTAATTAACACACTCAATGACTGACGCTCTCTGTGTCTCTCTGTGTCTCTCTGAGTCTCTCTGTGTCTCTCTGTGTCTCTCTGAGTCTCTTGCTTTCTTTTTTTTCTTTCTGTCCCTTAGTGTCTCTCTTCCTCTCTGTCTCTGCAGGATAAGACTCCTCAGCTGTATTAGAACTCGGATAAGGAGAAGCTGCTAATGTAGTCTGGAAAGTGTGTGTGTGTGTGTTGGAGGGGGATTGGAGAGCTCGACTGCAGTAACTTTTTCATTAATATTTTGTCAGGTTTATTTGAAGGTGTCATTCAGTATCCAGGGATAGTCCAGCACCAGTGAATTTGACATCGTGAGGCCTCTGCTTATTCTGCTTAATTGCATGAGTTCTTTTGGAGCCAGCTTATTCTCCCAACTCTCAAGACCACAGCCTCTTCACTCATGAGGAAATCTATTGAGTCACCCTTATTTGTACAACTCCTGTAAAGTACTGGTCAACATCTTTTGTGGTTCTTTTCAAAATCCCCGTAGTCCAAAAGAAGCCCCACAGCCTCCTCACTCCTCCTCCACCATCTCTTAGTCACTGGCCCATGATGAATCTGTGCTCCCACCCCCAACCCCCAGGTCCTGCTGTATTTGTTATTCCGCCCCAGAGAGCGAAGGCCTCTGCTGGCCGCCAGGTTGTATATCCCAGACCATTAACAACATGACAGGAGGGGTTAGCTTGACTGGCATGTTTATTGTTCTGTTGACTGGGCAGCACTAATAAGGCCTGCGCGCTGTGGTATGCTAGCAGGACTAACCCTAGCATCACAGGACAAGCACAAACAAGACCCAGTGTCACTGACCATTTCCCCTGAGACCCCCCCCCCCGTTTCTACACGCATCTGTACGTGAACGCACACGCGCTGCGTTCACACACTAAGACGTACACTCGCGGTGACAGCTCTTGCACCAACTTTACACAGTCTGCAATTAATACATACTCGCACTCCCCGCTCTCGCTCTTTATCATACACACACACACACACACACACACACACACACACACATTCAAGCACTTCTGCTCAACATCACTCAACATGTGGAGCCTGAAAGGTGTTTAGCACCTGAGATAGTTACCCTCCTGGTAATGGCGACCTGATGATTTACAGTCCGCTCGGCTTATCGTCAGCAGTGCCTGTGTTAGCCCCATTAGCGATAATGCTGCACCTGATAAAAAGGGTCTATTGATGAACTGTGGTAATGAGCCTGTGGGCCAGGTGCTAAAAGTCTCGACTACAACACCACGGTACCTAATGGCTTACCTAGCCAAGCATGGTAGCCTAACCTGCGGCTGCACCCATTTGTGTCTATGTGTGTCTTTGCGCACGTTGATTCCCAGATCCCTGTCGTTTCAGAAACAATAGGACTATGCAACTAGAGGGATAGCTTTGCGTAATAAGCGTGACAATTAAATTATGGCATATATCCTCTTCACGGCAGCACCAAAATGTCTGCTTAAAAGCCTCGAGCAAATGAGTAAACAAGATGGAGCATGAGGGCCAGGACACTGTTTTTAGTTGAAAGCTAGCAGAATATCACATACCTTTTAATGCTACTCTTAGACATTCATTATCATTAAGATGTTTTTCATACCTGCTTAAGTAAGCATTTATCCCCAAGTTGTTCAGTGCTCTCTCTCTCTCTGTCTCTCTCTCTCTCTCTCTCTCTCTCTCTCGCTCTCTCTCCCTTTGTGGTGAACAAAGTTGCGACAGGGCATTGCATCAGCAATTACAAAGGAAGGCTCTTTTCACACTTTTCTTGATGCTCATTCAAAAAACTGATGTGCAGAAAGTATTTGGGTTTTAGAAAAAGAGAAAAAGGGAGCGACAGTGTCAGAGACAGTGTGTGTGTGTGTCTGTGTCGACCTGGCACCATGTGTGCATTCTCCAATTACTTCCTGTTACCCAAAGACTATTACTCTAACTTTTCATCCATATCCAGTTGACAGAATGAAGACATTTCATTAAGGCTATCTCTGCGTCAGAGCTTACTTAATCAAATGCATACCTCTGCATCCAGCAAAAATTGCCTTCTGAATGTGTATGCGTGCGCATACTGTACATGGACGTGTGCGTGTGTACCTTATTAAGTGTAGTGTATGTCTATTTGCATTTGGGTTAGTTGGCACAGTGGTGGTCAGGGAGGTATAGTTAAGGTCCTATTGATAAAATATTTATGTAGACGAATAATTAAAAAAAAAAAAACATCCACAGAGCTTTTAGAGAGGTGCGGAATAAAAATATAGCTTTTCCTAAAAAAAATATTATGATTGCGAATTAATCATTTTAAAAATGTTGTTGGGTCCAAAAGGAGTGTTTTGTTTATCTCTGTGTAAGATGTCTGACATGGTTCCTGCTTCGAACAAGGCTTATGAGCCAATAGTATAACAACGTTGGTATCATGCGGTATCTCTGTTTCATCAGTGATCAAGAGTCCTAGTAGTTGCCAGTTAGCTATTAACTATCTTAGCTTAATCATCCGAACAACAATAACCCCAAATGTAATTCAACATATTTAGACAAAATCAACAACTACCAACAGACCCCTAGTCCTTACAACCTTAACTAATGTGTTGTCACTGGTTAGATTGTCAAAATTAGAAAAATAACAGCTTCAATCCCTGAGGAGCTACGTTAGCATTTGTGACGGTTGCATCGAGTTACCTAACGTTATAGTTCCCTCAAACAATGTATAATTATTCGTTATATTATTATTCGTTATGTATAACGAAGATGCGCACCAGAGGGGATTTAGAAGTGGGTATATGCAATGCCGACTGAAAAATAAGTAGGTATACACCGTGCACTACACCACTGCCTAGATGACAAGCTAAACGTTATATAAAGCTAGATAGCCATATCCTAAGATTACCATAGTTTACGTTACATGAATCTTGAAACAAACAGGTTGTGCTACGAACGTGAATACAATGGAAGGGGGGAGGGGCAGTGCGACATCTAGTGGCTGAATGTTGTCAATTGCGCCTTTAATATTTATGTCCTTGAGTCCTTGGGTGTTGATACATTTTGCCTGGGTATGTTGTTAAAACCCAGACCATAACTGTCTCCCCCTTTCCGAGTTGAATCCTAGCGGGTGTGTGTATATATATCATCAAATTATGTGTTTCGACATGTTATCAGTGCTGCCCAATATAATAAAAAAAGGTGTATCTCTAGGCATGGGATTTATGAGTACACAGCTAGCTGCAAGATGTTCTTTCAAGGAAGTAATTAATGAAGGGCCTAATTGTACAGTGTGTGTCTCCTCAGACCTCGGATCCCACCCTCACCTCATCCCTGAACTGTAATAAGCCCAGAGGGACGACCCGCTGAGCGCTACAGATCCTGCCGAGGCAACTGCATAATTAGTCTGCGAACGTGCTCTTACACAGCCGCTCCAAGAACCAGTCTTAACTAGATAACTAAGCTAATGTTGGATACACTGGAAATGCAGAGAGAGAGAGAAAGATAGGGGGATGAGGTATGATCAGATAAAGGAAGAACAAGAGAGAAGAAAGGATCAGTGGCTGGAAGGATTTGAGGGTATTAAAGGAGGAACGAGTTTTATTGCTGTTTTGTATTGGCCACTTTAATAGAATCAGCAACCCTCACCATGGCTTCTGATAATACGACTGAAGAATCATAGGACAAGGGGAATGAGACGACTGGAACAACAGCCCTCCTCCCTCTCTCGCCCTCTTCACTCATACATAACACATCTAGTATGGCCGCCGTCTGCAAAAGGCCACGCCATATATCCCTGTCCACTTTTACAGCTTGCCAATAAGAAATGAAAGTGTCTCTAATGCTTGCTAGAGGGATAAGTGATATATCGGAGTATTGCTGCTATAGGAGGGCCTCTGTAGTTTATTGACAGTGGTGGTTGTGCCTCTGTCAGCGGTGAATGATGGTCCCTGCCGCTGTAGTCGCATTCAGGAATCTATCAACTGCTAATAATTATGTGTACATTTACAACAAGGGCCCGGGTTTAATGGATCGATTCCCTCACACTCCAATTCCCATTCCGGCCATGGATTTCCTGTCATTTCCATGAAGGATCTAGCATCAGAGGGAGGTGGCCATTTTCACTCTCTGTCTCTCTTTTTCTCCCTTTCTCCTTTGTCTCTTTCTCAATACCCTGTCTCCCCCCCTCTCTTTCCCTCTTCCCCTCTTTTTATGGGTTCTCTCCCAAAAGATATTACCACCCAATTCAATACTACCTTAAACAAGTGATGACTCAACAAATCTCTAATGTATTTTCATTCTCTCTCTCACACTTTTTGCGTCCCCACCAGGCAATTTTGCCAGACGGAGTAATTTGCCATTGACAGCAGGGATACGGGGTTTGAAATGAACAGCAGGTGTTGGCTGCCTTTAGTAGGATGTGATAACATGGTGGCTGGCTGCAGTGTGAGAACATGTAGTCTGCACCAGCCAGACATGCTTTGTCAGACATACAGCAACTTTTTCCAAGCACCAAGTGCGAACTGTGTAAACAAGACTACCTGCCTGTTAGCCTGAGCCTGTCCCATTCCACACTACCCATTATTAGCAAAATCCTCTGTTGGGATGTCTCTCAGTGGCTTCTGTCTAGCCGCGTGGCTTATTTAAATTCAGCAAGGGCTATTTTTGAACACATCCAAGCTACAGAACACTACCCGCACTGGGAATGGGTTTTTCGTCTTTCTACAAGACAACATACGACCACACAACTACATAATCAAACTGCATTGGCAATCATTTTTATAAGCACATTTCATAAAGTGAGAATTTTACTATATAATTGACATGTTGCCGTGTGTCAGGAAGACATTTGTTTTTTCTAGAATTACATACAATATCTTGTTCAGTGACTGAATTTAAAGGTGCTATTGACAACATTCAGCCACTAGATGTCGCACTCCCCCCCACCCCTTCCATTGTATTCACGCCACAACACCGCTGTTGCTCGAAGCACATGACCCCTCAAGTGGTTGCCAGTTTGTTGCACAACCTGCATATTTCATAGGGGAGTGGAGTGAGACTCAGGCAGACTCAGTCATGTCAAGTGATGAATCTTTCGTGGTAGAGTAATTAATTAATTTTGCAACATGTAGCTATACATTAGCTATAGATTTACGTTTCTTTGTGCGGTGGTATTTCAAGATTCACGTAACATAATCTATGGTAATCTTAGGATACGGCTATCTATCTTTATGTAACATTTAGCTTGTCAAACAGTGGTGTAGTGCAGGGTACCCGACAACATTTTTAAAATGATTAATTCACATTCATAATTTTTTTTTTTTTTTTGAGGAAAAGCGATACTTTTAGTCCACACCTTTCTAAAAGCTCTGTGGGTGTTTTGTTTTTTTATCAATAGGACCTTTAACATAGTCATATCTGTAGTATTTCTCATTATTTACAATTTAATCAATGGACAAAGTAGGGGCAAATTATTTCTAGTTGATTTGATACCAACCGATGTGGTCGCAGTGGCCATAAAATTACTTAAAACTTTAATCTTACCATTGCATCCAGGTACTGTATTAACTTCCGCTTGAGTTCAATTGAATAATAGATGAGCTTTGGGGGAACTCTTTGTAATAATATGCAATGAGAGGCCTCACTGGTTGGGAATTAATGGATTAAAAAGTGTAAATTAAAAAATGTAAAGTTTCCCACATTTGAATTTAAATTAAAAAAATTCAGCAAAGTTCTGCCGTGTTGTAGAGATTTTAAACGTCACTTAATACAAACTCAGATCATTGCAACTTGTTTTTGTAACTAGTTTAGTTATGGTTTGTTTTGCCAACTTTTAAAGCAGCTTAGTCATACTGTATTTGTTGAATCACATTAGATAAGTGTAATTGGATGATTTTTACAGCGTGGTATACACCATGATATCCGCACACACCCAAAATTAAGACAATGTCCAGGGACGAGAGGATGAAAAATACATGGCCACCTGTTTCCTTTGACTCCAAAGCTTTATCTCAGCAGTGATTTAGTGTTCCCTCTGTAGAAAATGTCTGTGTGCAATGCAAAAACAAACTCTCTCACAGGAGTTGTCGACTCGCTGACTCTTAAACCGTGAACTCATACTGTCGAGTGTCTCCTTCCCCGTGATTCATCATGAATTTACATATTTTCAAATTATCTCAGAGTCTGTTTGAAATCTCTTAAAGTAGAATTTGCTAAGCACAATCCCAGTGACTCATCGATGTGTAATACCATGTTCCTAAATGGAAATGGCTGCTTTAGGCTATGTTCAGATATTGTAACGGAACTGCCTTTTACTCTGCTGGAGTAGAGAGTGATAAGCCATGCTTCCCACTCTGAGCAGGAAATGAGATCTTGAAAATGGTAGCTAAGTCTTATGTAAGAAAATGACTGGCTGAGATGCCTATCACTCCCACGGTACTGACATTCTATCACTGTGTCATCATGTCCTGTCAGCAGCATACACTATACGCGTTAGCCATTATCCTGGCTGATTATACTTGGCTGAGAGGGAACCATGGTTCTTCAGTGGCTCATCTCTTCTGCTGAGAATTGAGACCAAACAGCTAAAAGCCACTGCAGATGAGTTACATCCGTAAGGCCTTTGATTCTGATGTACCTCCGGCATGAGTCTCATGAGTCCTGGCTATTTTTAAGGTGGATAATGTAGGTGTGAACCAAACTTAGATGTCTGATAACATGTAGCAGCATTCAAATGTGGATCGGAATGACTTCAAATCCAAATCCATGCCAGTGATCGTGCAAGGTACCTAATTTCTTCTACATCACTGGTAGGATCATCATTGCTCTGGCTTTTTAGTAGGAATAATCCTTGACATGTCAAGTAAGTAGAATGGCAGACGCATTGGACCAGAAGGTTGGCAGAAGGTTCCCTCCATCGTTCCTCAATCTCTCCGAAGAACGTTAGAGCATTCCTATCTCTCTAGCACAGGTGCTAACCCTTTTGTACGCCTCTCTTGTGTTTTTGTGCATTCCAGTGCCATCGTTCTGGGGCCTAGTAAACTCAGCCTGGAATCTGTGCTCGGTGGGGAAGAGGCAGTCTCCCGTCAACATCGAGACCAGCCACATGATCTTTGACCCCTTCCTCACACCCATCAAGCTGAACACAGGTGGACGGAAGGTAAGGACGGACGCACGTAGCACACAGATGCACACAAAACATACGCAGGCACGCACGGACACGCGCCCACGCACACACAAAGACGCACACACTCACGCAAACACACGTTCAACACTAACGGACACGCATATGCTAGCACACACACGCTTGCACACGTACACACACACATATTATTCTCTTTTGTCTGTTGGATGGATGCTGTCGCTTTGTCGATTCCTCTTTGTTTCTGCTGCTTGTACCTCTGGTGTGTTGAGGGCAACCTCACACAGTGGGGTCGTGTTGTTTCCCGTGTCTTTTTTACAGTTTCATAAACATCTTCCCGGCACATCCCTGATCAATGCTCCTGACCACCGTTTCTGTTGGCAGAGAAAGTAGGTTATTGTTTCGGCCGAATACTCCTCGGGAGATTAAATGCAAAACAATTCACCTATTCAAATTTGAACATCAATTCTGCGCAGCTGCAATATCCACTGGTCTGAAGAAAACCTTGACTAAAGCTTACGGCAGTAACAAGCATCCTATTGCGTCCTTATGGCAGATATAAAACAACCATATTGTTCTTTTTCTGTACAGTAGTTTACCAAGGACCGTGTGTATCAAAGATGTGCCTCATGCTGTGCCATATGACAACAGCTAATTGGGATGCCTTCACAGATGGGCTGCGTTCAAGAGCACACGATTGCATGTTGAGAGTTAATGTTATGATTGGTGTGTGTTTACTCGCCAGCGGTGGGTACAGGATTAGCCTTGAGCAATGACAAGGCCCTCGGTAGCATGGGTGCCAATGCAAATTATCCTATGGCAGAAGAAAGGACATCAATTCATGAAAGCACAATTTAATTGTTTATTAGGGCGGACCAGAACAAAAAGGAGGGAGTAGAGGGAGGTGGAGAAAAGCAGAGTGAGAGAGAGAGTGCTGTAGTATGTAGGGCTGAAGCGTAAGCATTAAGAAATAATGTTTAATAAAGTTGATTCATTCCATACATAGAACACCAGTTGTTTTGTTTGTCTATATGGCTTGTTTGGCAGGCTTAAGAATCACACATATATTGGACCACAGCCAAACAAACCCAAGTACAACTTTCTCATTTATCACCAAGAAAAGTTTTCCGTGTCCAAAAGCGATTTTGGACCCTTTCCCTTTCTTTCTTTCTCTCTCTCTCTCTCTCTCTCTCTCTCTCTCTCTCTCTCTCTCTCTCACTGGCCTCTCTGTGTCTCTCTCTCTCTCTCTGTCTCTCTCTCTCTCTCTCTCTCTCTCTCTCTCTCTCTCTCTCTCTCTCTCTCTCTCTCTCTTTCTCTCTCTCTCTCTCTGCAGCGGCCTAAATGTAATCTGTTGTGTCTCCATCTCTCTGAGCACCTGAGCTGTCAGCCAGTGAACATGAAGCTGGCTTCACCTTGTCAGTGCTGATTCATCCCTGCTCTGTCGCTAGCTGTTTGGCAGCCAGTCAGCCTTGGCCAAACACGCAACACAGAGCGGTAAAGAGCTTCCACTCCGCTCGGTACAGCTCAGCTCAGCCCTGGCTTGCCACCTCAACACAGAAAGCCTAAGCCCCACTCTGTCTGGGGAAGGAAGGGAGAGAGCAAAGATTACCCTCCCCACACGGACAACCGCGAGACCGCGCGCAAGAGAGAGAGAATAAAAGAAATATAAAGAGAATGGGCGAGAGACGGGGGGACAAAGAGCGGAAAGGAGTAATAGAGGCAGAGATGAACTATCGTTTTAATGGGTTTTTGTGCTGCCTTGTATGGCGGGCTAATGAATAGTTAAAGAAAATTAAATTGACCTCTGAATAAAAATATTAATTAATGAAGGGGAGACATGCATCAAGGTTATGAGCACCGGATTGAAGGAATCACTGCAATTAAAATGTTGCTATTAATTGAATATTTACTCTGCCATAGATGAGCTGCAATTACTTGAAGAGATTTTAATGAATTTAATCACTTTGGCGCTAGGGAGGTAAAAACATGATTTTGGAGCTCTTGTACTGCTCTCCATTAAGTGGAGAGTTTTTCTTTTTTTTTTTTTTTCTGAAAAAGTTTCTGAATATTGCTTATGAAACAGGATTAGGCCTCTTTTGTCTTTTGCTGGTTCAATTTTTCAAAACAAATGCATCGGAATCTATTAGCACTGTGAAATTGGTAGCGTTTCTCACAAGTGGGACATGAGGTTCTTGCCTGCTTTTGTCCTCGTGCTTTGAAGTCAGACGTATCTGGAGCAATAAGCAGCAAACCGCTGTGCGTTATCGGTGCCAGGTGGCACATTCTAAAAAGGATATTTAGCGGTGATGTGTAGTCGAATTGAAATTCACAGGTCAGTGAAAGTTGTGCTTTTAAAGCTTTTGATCATTTCCGTGTTGCTGAACAGGTTTCAGACGCCTTCGTGACAAATCTGTGACACCGTCTCAACATGGGGGATTTTGTACTCCTGTCTTCTTTGGCTTACTCTTCTGTTTATGTAAGACACCTTTTTGTCCTGCAGAAAAGGCCTGCAAAACCAGATGGGGAGACGTGATGAGGAATGGCAGCGGGGAGTGAAACTCCCTGGCAGGTTGATGTGTGGGCGTGTGTGTACGTGTGTGTGTGTGTGTGTGTGTGTGTGTGTGTGTGTGTGTGTGTGTGTGCGCACATGTGTGTGTGTGTGTGGAATCCATGTGCGGAACACTGGCAGCGCTGAAACTGTCTAATTACAGGGAATGTTAGGTAGAACAACAAACGCCAGGCACTTGGATGGCAGCTGTAGTTTTATCCTGCTGGGAACTAGTCTCCAGTTTGCCCAGCCAAACAGGGAGCCAACCAATCAGATAGTCAGTCAGAGAGCCAGCTAGCCAGTCAGTAAGCTCTCTCTGCACAAGGCTTTAATATCCTGTGTTTGATACCAGGTGTTTGATATCACCCTCGGTGTACCTGTCTGTGAAGTTGTCTGTGGGCCAGTGGTGGTTCTGGTAGTGTGATTTTTGGTCCTTTCCAGGTCAGCTCACTGCAGATGTTTGCAGATTACTTGGGGGACATGTGGTTCTGGGTCTACAGATAATAATTTTGGTTCCGATTCATTGAAAGCGTTGTACTGTGTCCTGTGTTTACAAAGTTTCTGCATTTGTAATGCTGCTGTGTCCAAATGCCTTTTAATTACCAGTTATTACCTTAACACTAGAAGCGCCGGGCCAGTTGTACCTACTTATTCCACTGTGTTAGCGGTCAAATGACCGCCGAATCTACAGAGAGGGACAGTGGTGCTGATGCGCGATGGCCTCGAGATGGCACTTGCCATGGCACTTGCACAGTGAAAGACAGACAGAAGCAGCTTTTGATGTGGAACATAGTGAGAGAATGACAGGTGGAGGCGGGGCATGGGCCTACTACAAATACAGCAAGAGAATGACAGGTGGAGGCGGGGCTTGGGCCTACTACAAACACAGCAAGATAATGACAGGTGGAGGCGGGGCTTGGGCCTATTACAAACACAGCAAGATAATGACAGGTGGAGGCGGGGCTTGGGCCTACTACAAACACAGCAAGATAATGACAGGTGGAGGCGGGGCTTGGGCCTACTACAAACACAGTGAGACAACGAGGGGAGGGAGCATGGCCAGAGCCCTGTCCTAAGACATTTGATTAGCTTCTTTTGGGCACTAAAAGAAGAGAAACTAGGAATTAATTTCAGCACAGACTGAGAATGTGGATTAGGCAGATCAGTTTCTGACCAGATTTTATATCTGAAGCCAAAATAAATCAGGCTACCTAAAAACATCACGGAGACATCATGAGGCAAATGGCTTATTGGTGTCAGTGTGGTCAAATCTGGACACCCAAACTCTGATGCTAACCTTGTGTTTTGTCTTTATATTGTAACTTCTATCTGTATCTACAGGAATGACATGCTGGGGACGTATCAATATCATATCAATAAAGGTAGTCAGTGCTAGCAGCACCAGTCTCTCAGCACAATGGGACAGAAACCAGGAAAGTAAAATGATGCAAACCACCATTGCTAAATTAGTCAGAATCAGGTTTATTGCCAAGTAAGTTTTCACAATACAAGGAATTTGCCTTAGTATATTGCATACAATAAACATAGAGAACAATAAGAAAGTAGAAGAGTGTTTTTTTCCAACTAGACAATTCATGTAGCAATACAAAATAGACTATATAGCCTATATCCAATACTGAGCAACTCTTTCTCAAGAGTGATTTGATTTGCTTTCTCAAAGCAAGTCAACTTGTTTCTTTTCATTTTACTTTTATCACAAAGATTCAAACAATAGCCTACCGATTGACCAAGGGGTTTGATTAGAAAAGGTCAATGTTATATTTCTTTATGTTTTAGTAATGGGAATTTCAAATGAATAATCATAATAGTTTCGATTGGACAGCTATTGCAGAATGATGCACTGTAGGTGAACTATCCCTTTGAGGCTGCTACACACCTGCAGGCAGCTCAACCAGGTCTGTGTGCGAATCGATTTCATTTGTCTCACAGCAGCAGCGAAGACACTGACAGCTCAAGTGTTCGGAAAGACTTGATAGCTGAGCTATGATTGGCGCATTGAGAGTTGCATGCAGGGAGTAGTAGTTTTTAGCATGCAAAACAGCGCAAAACACAAAACAGCACATCTTTCTCAAAGAACTATGAGTATAGATATACCGGGAACGCCCACACATCATATTCGTTCCCGCTAACAGCTGACATGTCATGAATTATGAATAGGCCTATATTTGTTGAAAATAGGCTACAACTGTTATAATACCAACATACATCCCCAAGTACAACGCAAAACATCGCTAAACATGAAAATAGACTGACGTTTTTTTCCCAAAGCCGTCCACATTTACAGATTAGTGATTTATTCTAGCGGAACCCCTGAATCGAAGAAGAGATGCCGGAAATGTTTGTGTGGCGTTCTGCTCGGACAACAAACTGAGAATCCCTGAATTGTTTTTTAGAAACTAGCCTACCAAATAAAGATACAAGGGTCGCTTACAGGCCTACGACGCAAAGACGAGAACTGATTTCATAGTAACTGATTTCATACAAAAGATGTGTATTGAAACTATAGCCTAGTTCACCCCCTCACCCCTTCCTCCTCCGCCACAAACAAAGGTTCTTCATCAAGTCAAAACTGTCAAGTATGTTTGTTACCAAGCAGAAGATGAATGTGATAATAATAGTGAGGAGACACTGCCAAGTCACACAACGTTTTGTCACGATCACAAGATAAATAACTCATTATCACGAGAAAACTTTTGTTTTGTCATGATCATGACTTAAAATTAATAACTTGCACATGCCCTCAATGGAGTGCCATAACAGCCTGATCTCTAAATCAAACAAACTTCTTTGCCATAGCCTATAGCTATGGAAAGTCAGCCAGATAATGCAACACACAGCAATAAAAACAGATAACAGCCCATTAGGTTATCATAGGCCATTGAAACAACCTGAGAGAGCAATTATTAGGTTATTAGTCAGTCAATGAATGGAGATGATGGCATGGGCGGAGCAATTATGATTATTATTTTGAAATTACTACTACTAAAACAGCGACTGACTCAGGGGCTTGATGAGAAAAGGTCTGCGGTATAGGTCTCTCTATGTTTTAGTCATTTCAAATGAGTCAGTATAGCGCTCTTTGCAGGAAAATGAATTCTGTGCAAGGTAGATACAGCTGACATGTTTTTTTTTTTGTTTTTTTTACCTGATCCTAAAATCATTTCTAATGGAACTTCTAACTGTATCGTGTACTTTTACTACATCCATATGCATGTGCTTTACACGAATCTGGAAAACATTTGCAAGGTCTGTGTACGAGAGAGTTACTTTCACCTGTCATGTACAAATGCTTATTGATATACACGTAAGAGTCAATGCCCTGACAAATAGGAGGCTCTGCAAACACACACAGATGTTTATTGAAAAAGGGGGAATGCATTATGATAACGTAAATATTCAATTATGCAAATCGGAGATTTAAAGTAATTAGACAAAAGTTTGGGTTGGCTGAACCTGCCAGGTTGTCACAACATGACAAAGGGAGGGCCTGTGTATGAATATCTAAAAACCTGCAATTACCGTCGTCAGGCTGAAGCCCCTTTTCTACTTTCTCAAGGCGGGTGCTGGCTTTAATTGCTTCGGTGATGCGAGGGGCCTTGAAGTCAGGTATTCTCCTCATGTCTCTGGTCTACAGATAGCTGGACGCGTAACACAGACATCGGAGCCAGATCCGTGGCATATCCATCTGTAGGCCTGAATCTCAATTACGAGTGTAAAATGCAGAACAGAGGGAGAAAGGGGGAAGGAGGGTTTAGAAGGAGAAAGACAATGGTATGGGTGAAATTCAAAGATTCTGCTCGTGGCATGTGCGTTTGTGTCTGAGAGATGAAGACAGATGGATGAAAACAAAGAAATAGCGTGTGTGTGTGTGTGCGTGTGTGTGTGTGTGTGTGTGTGTGTGTGTGTGTGTGCATGTGCGTGTGTGTGTGTGTGCATGCCTGCGTGTGTGCGTGCGTGTGTGTGTGCATGGTATTCAGGGAGTATGGCAGCATCTGTAAGTGCAGGGACCGTAGGAGCACCGTGACTCACTGCTGGGAAGTGGGTCAGGGTGAGCGCTAGGCATGGGACGATACGAAAATGTCATGTCACGATTATCCCGGACAAAATAATTGCGATTCACGATATTATCCCGATAATCATCAAAATATGCTTAAAACTCTTAAAATGGCACTAAGACATACTGGAATCACTTAGGCTACATTTTGTTAAGAAACAAATATTATTTTTGCATCATGTGCTGTTTTGTATGTTGTTGTTTTTTTACGTTTGCATGCAGTCCTATCTGAATATTTGTGGTGAAAATGTAACGTTACAGCAGAGCGCAGAGGAAGTGACTTGCAGTGATGGAAATGCTGTAGATGGTCATTTCTACATGCATACAGTATTAAGTGATCAAACTTACATTTGTTGTGGTTGATAAATACATGCACAGTGATGTTAATTGTACATGCAACTGAACAAACACTTTCTACTTCTTTTAATAGGTTACATCAAATGAGAAGATGGATTTTCTGTAAAATAAAATGGTGTAAACCTGGTGTTTAGTGATTTATCTTTTGTGAGCTGGCCAGGCATAGGATAGGAATAGAGGGACTGCACTACACAGTGCTAACGTTATAATGTTACATCCAACCAGAGGTAAAAGATTAAGCAAATTAGCTATTTAGCTACACAGCTAACGTAACATTAGCTACTGTAGCTAATGTTACGTTAGCTGTGTAGCTCAATAGCTAATTTGCTTCGTCTTCACAAACTCGCTGGTGATCAAATCGTGAACTAATGTTCACAGCACACAGTATCATAACATAACGGACATTTAGATTTACGTCAACATTAGCCTGGGGGATACAATGGGCAAGCCAAGCCTTCAGCCATGGTGACGATTGACTGGAAAGATGCGGGCT
>OMKK01023437.1:3866-20269 GCA_900302305.1 Polymixia japonica
ACAACAAGGGGCCAAGGATGGAGCCTTGGGGAACACCACAGGTCAGAGGAGCCACAGAAGAGGAGGTATTTCCCATGGCTACTGAGAAGGTTCTGTTTGATAAATAGGATTTAAACCAGTCTAGAGCAGTGTCCCTGATGCCAACCCACTGTTCAAGGCGATCCGATAGGATAGAGTGATCCACAGTAACAAATGCAGAGCTCAAATCAAGAATAATTAAAATCGCACAATCAACAGCATCAGCTCTACGTAAAAAAGGTTGTTGCTATGATGTACATGGAAACCTGATTGAAATTTGTCAAAAATATCATTATTATTCATAAAATACAATTCTCTAAAACTTTTGATAAAAATGGCAAGTTAGAAATAGGTCTAACATTTTTTAAATCGGTAGGGTCAAGGTCAGGTTTCTTGAGCAGTGGGTGCACTACTGCATGTTTAAGACACAAGGGAGCTATTTACAATACATAAAATAGTGGGACCAACACTGTTAAAAACCTCTTTGAAAAGTCTGAAATTTGAAATGCCAAACCTAAGAAAATCCGCAACTGGGCAGGGGTTTAAGAAAGATAACAATTACAGTCTTTCTGTCCAAAAGCAATATATGATAAACAGCCAAATGCTAATAGGATATGTTGAGGAAATATATGCTTGTCCTGACTAAGAGGAACTGCTATGATAGATAACAAGAAAGACATTCTTTGGTGCGTAGAGAAGACATTATATTTGCAATGTAGAGCACTTTTTATGATGATTATTATTATCTTATCTACATTACAGATTCCAGAAGTCATCTATTTTGTATGGACACGTTATAATAATGGACAGTATGACATCATTTCCCCTCCTGCTGTTGTTTCATTATAAGAATTACTGTCTATTTGCTGTGTGCCGTATATGATGTATGTATGCTGATTATTGATTGTTAATATCGTATCCCAACCCCACCACTTCCCATTAGCACACGCACAAACGCACACACGCACACACACACACACACACACACACACACACACACACACACACACACACACACTGGGTTGGTATCCTGCCCCAACACTGCCCGTCAGCTCATGTTATTATTGTAAAGTTATTATAAGTCTGTGGTTCTGCCTTGAATGGTTGTTGCTATGGTGGTTGTTGCTATCGTGCATTTAGCTACTGAGTTACACAGGACATCTTGTAGTCACACGTTTTCCTTCACATATTAGAGTAGAACTGATGCAGAACAAATAATGTAGCTCAAATGATCACACTATTATCACACACTCTTTCAGCAATACATTTGAAAAAGAGTTAAAACCATTTCCTGACAGGCTTTCCAGCCCAAAACCCTTTACTGTAAGCAGAACCATACCACCTAATGAAGAACCCAGGCAGAACCCTTTGGGAACCCTTCTGTGGTTCAGTGGTATTACAAGTACAGGCTGTCCAGCATCTGCTTTGAAATTACTATCTATCTCATTTTTATTGGTAGAATTATAATTTTGATTTTGCAGAAATACATTCATGACACAGTTCTGCTTCTAATACCTTCAAGATAATGGATTTACTCGCATGGGTTTACTAACTCTGTTTTTACTAGACTGTGCTATTCAATGCGAGTGCTTTGCCAGTTTGAAATGGCTTAAAGGCCTGAGACAATGGCTTTGAGAAACAAAAACAGATCAATAGAGCTGATCTCAAGGAAATCCCTCTTTGATATCTTGGGCTTCAGGCCTGGAAATGCTTCCATCAGTCTTCGGGTGAAACGGTCTGTGTTGGATGGATGGTCTGTTCTCTGTGGTTTTCCACTGACCCGGCCAATTTCCTGCAGTGTCTCTCAAGGCAGGGACAGTGCGTCATTTCTCCAGTAAAGATGGCAGGAAGGCCTTCTGGGTATGACTCACCTTCAGCACCACAGGTCAACGGGGCCCTTATGGCAGTTTGTTGTCTTAAATGAGGACACCATTAAATTCACTTTTCACAGTTGTGATTTCTGTTTTGTCTGTAGTTTTGCCTTTTGTTTACATGATTACTTGTATATTATCACGTTTTAAGATAAAGGACGTGATATTTTTATTCGATGCCATTATAGTTTCACTGAGATTTCAGAGATACTAGAGATACTAGCCACATACTGTATTCAGGTTCAGGGGCGCTGACCGGTGAGCTGTAGTCAGGGGGTCATGTCCATTGACGGTGGGGGGGGGCACGTGCCCCACCACATTTTTGATATCTGGATTTTTTTATATTTTTCTTTTCTTTTCTTTTATTACTATTATGTTTTTATGTAGTTGTGATAATTTTATATTATGAGTCAAACGTATTCTTCTAATTATGTCATAGATCATACCTCAAAAAGTCACACACCCCCTTTCTCTGTGGTATTGGTTTCTTCCAAAAGTCGCAGGATGAAATCGGTTTGCAACAGCGGCTACGAACTCACACATCACTCTGTTGCACATCAATACTGGAGGAGATGCAGGCTACAGCTTAACGCTGTGTTGCTGAAGTGGTTAGTAGAGCATCAATCCCTTTTTCAAACGTGAAAATGAAATGCAATTAGTTATACACATTTAACTGCATTTGAGAAATATAGGCATAGTTTGCTTTGGGAGTTAGTTGGCTTACTGCTCAGTCTGAGCTTTTATTGGCAGTAGAGCAGACACTGTTATGTGATGTGAGCACAGTCTCATCTGTACTCAAGCTGCTCTTTTGTGTTTGAAAATACAGTTATTACCATGTTGACAGGTCCCTCCCATCTGTGTTCTCTAAATGAATTTGCATTGTGGATATAGTCTTTTTATGTGAATTTATGCCCCTTAAAATCTTTGGGTGAAGCAGACAAGATTTAGCTCTTTTTCAGGAAAAGTGACAGCAGTATTGAAGTGAGTGAATAAGTGAGCGTCATTTTCAATAACCGTAACAGCACAAATAATTGACATGAAAATCTCTAAATAAATATACAGTATTTGACCCTAATATAAAGTGGGAGTTTATTGAGCTACAAAAACTGATTTAGTTCAAGTTCAAAAATCTCTCCTGCGCTCCTGGTCAAATAGAGTCTCACCAAATGGTGTTTCTCATAAATTAATTGATGGTGAAATTGATATACAATATGTTATCCATATGATCTCTCATACTGTCTCATACTCATCTCTCAACTGAACATAAAACAATTTCCCACAAAATGGTAGAATCAATAGAACAATATCATCAGTAATATCAAGCAACACTGCTGTTCATGACATTGTATGAGATATTGACTTGGTTGGTCCAGCAGAATGTTCTGCTTTTACACTAAAATGAGCATTAATATATATTAATATACCCTGTAGATCCAGTAAGTGTCACTTCATGACATCACAGATTAAACGTTTGGATCTCTTGTGTCTAGTTTAGGAGAGACTTATTCATTTACCGAAATTGTGACAAAACCAGCCAAAATTATAGGAATAACATCTCTTTGAGGGTACTTTCACTTTTGAAAAACATGTATTTATCTGAATCTCTTTCAAGTCATTTTGATGTTATTTCTGTGCTCTCTCCACCAGCTAGTCTGTAAACAATACAGGTGGATTCTGAGCTCTGCAGGGGTCACAGCAGGGGTCACAGCAGGTTTGGGGGGACACGGTGCTCATGGGATGACAGGTTGACACAGGATATGATCCAGATTTACTACAGAGATCACATATAATTGACACCCTGAGCCTTGGGATCTGACAAGCATTTGCCTCTTCTCCACTATAGCTAAAAAAAATCAAGCCTCCTGTTTTTAAATCATTTTACACCTCAGTAACTCCCCTCTAACTGCTGTTGGCTCCAGCTGAGCCATAGCTTATATTTGCAGTCTGTGTCATCAGGGACACGTGTGGAAATCCTTTTCAGAATATGAGATGTCTGTAGTCAACGTATCTATCACAGATCTATCCACAAGTCTCCATCTGATGCCCTCTGGAAAGCTTTTCTTCCTGCTGAACTGGTCCTGCCTGGCCCCCATAGCGCCTCCTTCTGGTTCGACCTCACCTGCTGTTAAAACACTGGGCTCATGTCTCTGAGCAGTCCCTGGTTCCCCATTAGTGGCACAAGCCTCAAGTTACAGATGGCCTTGGTTCTTCCTCTGGGTCACCAGTGGAAGCAAGGAGGCCCCCTCCTGTTGCTCCGTATCCAATGTCATTACTAACACAGAGGCCTCCTCTTGTTTTCCTCGCCACCTGCAGCGTGGTGGGATTTTGGCTGGGGTCATAAGTGTGCCAGTAGCACTCCCATTAACCCTGTGTATTATCCCATGTCTTTATGCCAGTCTATGAAGGGCACTCCTCTGGCAAACTCTTCCCATTCATAACAGAACAGACTGCATTCCTTCCAGTGAACATAGACATGCTTCGCTGGCCCTCCAAGAACTTCTATTCAGATTTCTCTACACAGTGGCCACTCTTCTCCCATGTAAACAATGCTCAAAGTTCCATCCTGTTTGGACCAAATTCACTCCTGCTTGGCAATGGCTTCAACCACCCAAAACCAGAAGTAAACAACATATTAGGCAACTCCTCTCATGTCCAACGTGACTCCAGTGTAAAGGAATATATATAGAAGAACATTGACTCTTCTTCTCTCTTCCCTAAAGAATAAAAGTATTATCTATGACATAACTGTCAATAATGCTGAATCAGGGGCACAGCTTGCCTGTGTGTGACAGCGTAGAGACACAACTCTCATCTTAAGTTCACAGGGATCAGATTTGAGCCCTACTTCCTACTTACTGAATGTATGCAGTAAAAATGTTCTAAAGAAAACGTCTTATTAGATTAAACAATTGGTATATCAACACTGTAATAACCAACTGAAAAACAACCGTTCCGCAAAACGGAATTTTAAGGCTGTGTCTGATTTGCCAGATTTCCACCACATTCAACTGGAGGATTATTATTTGCTAGAGTAAAACCTGTATTCCTCTCTTACCGTGACAGACCGAGTACCTCTTCCTCGACCTGCGATGTCAGCTTAGCTGCTTATTCTCCCCAGGTCTGGTGTGTCCCACAGACTGTGTTGGTTAGACATTAGTGTTGCACCATGTGTTGGATGTGTACCATGTGTGTTTCAGCACTGATGTTTTAGAAAAGGTTAAATGAGGTTTTGTTTTGCAGTACTGCCACTGGAATGTGTCACGTCATATTTTCTAACTTCAGCTTATGCAAATAAACCAACCTTAAAAAACATTCACCAAAGTGAACACCTTCACTGAAGTCATGCATGGGATTGGAGCCCCATGTACTCTCCTTGTTGACCATGTCTCTGTTAGTGGACTTGGTGGAATGTACAGTGCAATATTATTGGTAGTTTAAATTCCCTCTCCTTAATAGCAGTAATCATCTTTTGGTGTAGAAAAAAAACTGATTATATTATTGCATTTCAAATATGTTGTAGATATTATGTCATCCTTATGAGGCTATGTGCTTTGTTACAGTTTTTATTTTTGAAGAATATCAGTATGGAATCAAAACATTGACGCTTTGGTTTGTAGTCAAACCTTTGGATTGTGATACAACTAATGATAGAGCAACGCTTAATGTTAGAGCTATTAGTCAAAGAAGTACCAGATCCAGACCCTGACCACATGTTTACTACCCTGGTCCAAAAGGATTGGGAAACACTGACTCACACTTGGCAAGAGTTATGAACATCCACCAGCAGAGACTTTCTGAATGGAGGTACACAAGAGCAGCTGGAAGAGAAGGAGTCCAACCAGTTCATCGGACAGAGCTGCACGCATATCTGTATTGTCAGTGGAGTCACGTCTTCCTTGGGTGGTGTTAAGTGGGACTGGACAAGCGGACCGGTAAAGTGCCAGCCCTGCATGCTGAGGTGGGGATCCCGTTATGGAGCTCAGCCAGGGAGGATCACGCTGAGCTCAGACGAGAACTGAGGGGGGTTTGTTTTCCTCAACAAGAGCAGAAAATACTATCAAAAAAGGCTTTCCCCACAAAGTGCCTGTACACCTCCAGGTTCCTGCCGCTGTGTTAAGGTAGGAGGCTGAGCCTGCGGAGTAATGATGCCTCTCACAGCTACCAGGCCGGAGACTCCAGTCTGCTGCTTTGATTTGTTCAATTTGTGGATTCTAGATGCTTTGGGAAGCTGGCAGATAATGCTGCTCAGTTTATTATTTATTATGTCGATTAATTGCATCAATATATACTGATGATCATACGGTTCTGTTTGGTCCTTTACAAACAGAGTGTACAGAAATGTTGTGAAATCGAAAGGAATCCTGCCTACTCTTAGAACAAGAGACATCAAGCTGAACTGCAGCTTCTGAAGTCCACATACTAGGAACAGAGATACAGAAAAAAAAGGTTTGATCAGAGCTGTGCCAGTGCTTTGGTGCACCAAAGAGATGTTAACCTGGGCCATTTATTTCCTGTCTTTTGGCCCAGTAAAGGCAGGGTTATCAGCAGTACAACCTCGTGGGGGATCCTTGCCTGTCTGACCGGAGCCTGCAGCTCTGGGTCCTGGAATGCAGAGCACAGCAAGTCTGCAGCCATCATCATTAGAGGTCCGCTGCTGTAGACACTAATGGCTGTTCCTGTTCTGCTGCCTCTGCACATTCTGGGGACTCATCTGAGACTTAGGTGTGAACACGTGAATTATTGACAGCGAGATGAATTCATCTTATTCTTAATTTTTTTAGAGCACATATTCTTAGCTGTCTCGGCTAGGAACCGCGGCGCGTGCATTGCGTGTAACATCCTCCATTTCGACCACCCCCAGATCTTCAAAGGAGGCTAATTGGAGCTTTTGTCCTCGTTTATCTTCATTTAAGGGCTGAGAGAAGATGGCGTTGTTTACTGGTTTCAATATTGCGAGAGGGGGAGCAGGGAGGAGCTGCAGACACTGGGAGCAGTGTTAGACTGGGGGGGATGGGGCTGCGAGGGACGCCTTGTCCCTCGACTCCTAATTACACTTTAAGATTTCAAACAAGCACATGAGCATCTTTAAATTGAACATATTTCAGAATCACAGAGGTGAAGTATTAAACGTCTACATGCATATCTCAGTAGAATGAAGATTTATTACACCCTGTTAGTCAAGAAACTGTTAAATGTAATATTTGAGAATCAATGCAGGGTCACGACTAGACACATTCATCAAGTTTGTGTGTTCCTTTAGTCATAGTGAAAGGCTTCGGATGGTTATCTTTTTCCAATTAAATGCTAAGGCAGACATAGTGAAAGCTCTTTTTGTTGTCTTTGCGGTTGCAGTATAGATTTTCAGACAACCAAATGAACTGTTTACTGAACAGCCTGCAGTCATTGTGCTTTGCCCTTTTCCTGGCTATAAGCGCACTCTTCCCCTCCTACAAAATGTACACTTTACCAATCAATAACCCTTCAGAGTAATTTAGCACTGTCCACCCCTGAGAGCTGGAGGTCAATTCATTGTATAGTATAGGTACTTACTGAATCAATGTGATTCACTCGTGCCTAACATGCTGTTGTTACAACTAAAAAGGCATGTTGTCTGATGTAATGGACTAAAGGTAATACACTTTGGTCTCATGCATATTTTAATTATTCTGCATAAGCTACACGTAGGATTACATGATTTCAAAGCAGAAACACAGCAGGGTATTTCCCTTGGCTCTGGGTTCATCGGGGGGTTTCCTCCGGATAGGACTCGGACTCGAAGCTGATTCCTATCTGTCACAAAGGGCGTCATTGATAATGATTAGCCAGTGGCTGTGTGGTTGTCCTACCTACCGTGCTGATCAATACTCATATTCCATGAGATCAATCTGCCTCTGCTCAGTCATGCAAAACCAAGGCTCTGATCCCCGGTTTGACTCTCAGTTTTAATCACATTCCCCTCGATTCCTGACCAGTGATCATGGGTAATCTCATTAGAGGCTCATCCAGATGTCTTGCAGGGGGTTGCATATGCTAGGAAACCATTGGGTATGCTGACAGGAGGCGAAAGTCATTCGCCAAAGTCGTTTCAATTGTCTGTCGCGGTGTCTCTCATTTTCTGATTGTGCTGTGATGGAATCACATTGTAAACCTCTGCTTCTGTTACATCGCGTCCGCACGGCGTCTCAGAACGGTCACCAGGCTGCAGAAAGGATTATTAGTCGTGGCCGTATCAGTGATTCAGTTATCCGTTCAGTTCAGTTATCCGACTGAACAGGATTGAGTATCATTCATTAAAAAAAAAAAAACAACTTAATACTATCAAGTGACTGGACTTGTATTCCCCTAAAATCCATGGGGCCCATGTATCGTTATTTAATCTGCTTATAGTAAGATATACCCATGCCAGAAAACCCCATACCAGCATCATAATGGCGCATGTCCAAAGCTAAATGGATCAAGCCAGTTTTACAACTGCCTGGATGAGGGGATATCTAGTTGACTTGCATTTTGATCAATTCTGTTTTTCAATAACCTCATTCTGGATTGGCAGCTGAGCACTTTAGAGGACCGACCACATGACACAGACTGAAACCCACCTAGTGGGACGTGTATATCTATGCCACTACTGTTGTTAATCTTCAGACTCATCTGAGTGATAAACATACATTATGGATGATAATCCTATATTTTACAAATGTAAACTGCTGAAGGGTTCATGGCATTGAGTTGAAAGCCAGGGCAATAGACAGCAATATTTCAAATAGACAGCCAAGAGACGGCCCTGAAACTGAGCAGAGACCCTGCTGTGACCACAGCAAGAGACAGAACCAGAGATCAATCCAGGCTTTGGTTAATGGAGCTAACAGCAGAATCCCCTGCTTGGTCTTTTAGTAACCCTGTACAAATCAGTAAGAGTGACTCCATTAAAACTTCCTCTGCCTCTTTTGAGGGCAAATGTATTTTATTTTCAGGTCCCTTGTCAGTTCTGTTCTCCGTGACACAGCTAGAGAACGTGCTCCACTATCATTAAGATCATCTATTTGACAGTTAAATTTGAATCCACTTTATTCACACAGTAACCTGCTGCTAGGGCCAACAATATTGTACATACAGTAGTAGTCTTCATTCATTCAGAATTAAGTATTTTTTATTTAAACCTATGTTTCCGCAGGAGGCACTCTGGTGAACCGATCTTAACGGCAATGTCACCGTTCTTCCGCAGCCAATACAATATGCAGCTGACATTTATTTTAGAATATGTTAAAGCAAAAATCCTGTTTGAATTTGTTCAAATAGAGAGGAGGATAACGGTTTATTCATACTCATGAATAATACTCATTCTCGTGTGGATCATTATTAAGGATAGTTGTTCTTTGAAAGTAATCTCCAGCAGTAGTTCACTGCCTTCTTGAAAAACCATATGCAACAAAAACAGAAGTATATCCGAGAAGATTCTACTCTTATTGACACACGTTATCTCCTTGCTATCCTAACTTAAATATGTCCAAAACAGAGCAATCCCTAAACTTCTCTTTAATAGAGTCTTTCAGGGAGGCACAGGAAGAGGAACAAACGCTTCTATTCAGTAGCGTCCAAAATGCTAATGCCTCAGGCTCTTAACACGTTTATAGGGGTTCCCATGTCACGACACGGCATAGTCCACCCAGACGGAGGCTGTGGCTTGAGACTCTGCTGCATGAAAAGGCAGAGGAAGACACATTACAGGACATGAGAAATATGACAACAAGACTACTGACTTCCTGTGGAAGTGTTTCTGTCATTTCAAAGATGCACGCAAGCATGATGTAACACGCAATATTGAAGCCTCTTTCTTTTCAGGGTGGAGAATAAAGCTCGGGCCTTGACATTTAAAATCTCTATGAAGAGTTATTGGTATTGTGAGGTTCTATCGCTATAACAACCTTTTGTGTTGGGTAGAGAGCGAACAAAGACAGTAGACCAACGGAGCAGGTGCTGATGTTAGGACCTCAGGCACTTCCAGTAACTCTGCATTCCTATGATTTCATGACGGAAACACTAAGGTGCCAATAGGAGAAACTTCATCCGAGTTAAAAAGTGAGAGCGAGCCAGGGGACAGTAGTGATTGCAAGTAAACGGAAGGCGATTACTTCCTTATCTGCATGGCGCTGGAAGACAACAGTGTAGCATCGCCTGACCCAAGCTGCCGTCTCGCTTAGTTGATATCTGTCAGCTGCTCAAATGGTATTTCCCCAAGTGGCGTTCCAGTCAACCTGTGTAGAGTATTTCCATTCAGTGCTTGTATTGACCACATGGAACAATCATTTATCCTCATCTTGTATCTATTCCAAACAGCCTAGTTCATGTCTTCATTTAATTTTGAATTGGAACTGACTTGTTGATAAGGCCAACATTGGAGTGACAGTATTGAACTATTGGGAAGATAAGACGAGACCTCTTGGGGCTGCATTCCTGATCGCGGTATCGATGTTTAGATACGTACTTCCAATATTAGTGCAAATGGACTGTGCGCTTTCCCCATACGTCTGTTTTGAACTAAATAAAGAAATAAACGCAAAATACAATACATACAAGATTACACATTTTTTTAATTATATCTATATAACAAACAAGACTCTTGTCTTGAGTTTGATCAAAGCATCAGTATTCCATCAAGTCAGCCCTCATTAGCATAATGCATCTTCATGAGGGATGTCAGGGGACCTAACCTATTTTTGTTTTGCCTCAATATCTATTTTAAATTGCAAGTATTTCAGAAGCTGAACGGCTGGTTTAACTATTACCAACATTTTCATTCCCAGTATCTGCAATTTGCAATTTTTTTTTTTTGTTTTTTTTTTCATTCGAACAAGGAATAAGTATGATAGTCAGTGAGTGACAGTGCTTACAGTCCCACGCAGTCTAACATCTACTGTTCAAAGTAATCATTGGGAGTGGTTTACTCAAATATGTGGGCATCTTACCATGATCAAACAGGCTGTTGATCGTGGCGCAACAAAGATTGCTTTTCCTGTACCTGTGCTTTGTCAAAGGAACATCCTTTTGTGATGAATACCCGAGCCACAACCGTTCCCCAGATCTATAAATATTCCTAAGAAGTATTTAACGCGCACTGTATCTTCCTCTCCATTGAAGGTTTTAATCTTTCCCATTTGCATCAAAGGTTACATTCAGATTGAGGTTTCATGTACCATACTAAAGACTAGCCCTTCACAGTCTGTTTGCTTTTAAATGCCCTGTTGTGATCTCACAATGCCCTGTGTTCAACCATCGGTTAACCTGATTACCCAGCTGCTCTTCTTCAGCTGAACACTATCTGGAGGTCATCCATGGGCTGAGCGTCTCACCAATCTCTTACCGGGGTTTAGCCTGCTTCAAAGCTCCTTACCGCAAAACAAATCTGCTCTATTGAAACAATATTTTTGAAGTATCAAGACATTAGTCGAAATTTAATGAGAAAACAAGATACTTTTCCATTTCATGGCCTAACTTTACAGATTACACGTCAGGGCTAACGATGTTATCTCGGTTTACACCCTTTACCCCGAGCTGTTCATGTTTCCATTTTATGATTAAGCAAATTAGATTCTATTCCAGATTCTAAACCACAGGAAAACAGCTAAATGGTTTTCTTGTACATTCACTCAAAACCCAAAGACGTCCGCCTCCTTTCTCCATAAGCACTTGATCCCTCTTGAGAGCTCAGTTAACTCCCTCATTGCTCATTTGAACAGGTGCTTTCTACCACTCAGCCTCTCAGCAGCACATAACAAACACATGCATATTTCACGTCCTGCCTGACTTTGGTTTTGGTGAAATGTCGCCTACTGGATGAAAATCTGGAACAAAATACTTTCGGAACAAAATGTTTGATGATTTTAAAACAATCCGTGTAATGAACAGATATAAAAGCTGCAACCGTGAGTCTGAGACTATCTACTATTCGCGGTAATGATCCGATGTATTGTTATTCTGCTACAGACAAACTAATTGGCAAATTGTTCATTGAAAGGTGAACAAAGAAAACAACAACTGCTACACAAGATATTAACTTTTAAATCGGCATAATACAATAATGTATCTCAGTGTGTGGGAAAAACACAGCGGTTGTAGTGTGGCCTTTAGTGCAACAAACAACCAACTTCAACCCACACATAGGAAACACAAAGCAATATTATTCCCTCTTCAAGCAGGGCTTTTGATCTGCGCTCCACAAAAGCAGCGCTCTGAAAGGCCTTTTCACTGGATTCTTTAATGCCCCGTCTGTCCTTTCAAGTTGCCAAAAGATAACTTTTCGGGTGCGCCTAGTGTTTCAATGTGAAGCAGACATTTTGTTTCATTTGTTCCAGAATCCTTTTCAAGTGGCACCAGCTCACAGAGACAGAGAGCTTTTTAATCACTTCATTTGCTGAGACACTTCACATCTTTCAATATTTTTTTATATTTTTTGTAGATTTCAAGCCAATTATCATGTATCTTCATCTCGTAGTATGATCTGTTCCTTGTGAGAGTATTATGCATTATGGGATTGCCCAGCTAAATGCCACTTCCTGTTAATGCATGACATTTATTTTGGAAAGTACCCACTTATAACTTATAACTTTATAACTGATCGGTTATTTGATATTGCACTCAACTCTTAAAAGTTCCCCTTACTTTGTTATCCAATAGGCCTTTGCTACACCAGATGTGGTCTGTGGGTCTGTGTTAACATATCAATAGGACTTCATGGAGTTGTAGAGAAATGTAAAGCCCCCAATACAGGCCTGCAGACATTGTATTTCCTCAATAGGACCCTGTGGACACAGCGCTCTATTCTGTTGGTGGTTTCAAGTTTTATAAGGCAGTACCTTAAGAGTCAAAGTGTGCCCTGCTCTGCTTAATTTTCCTCTGGAACAAGATTGAAAAATATAACAAGACGTTGATAGGGGCAATCCATCAGGTGAAGCCAGAAGGAGGTTTCCATGGTAATATGGGTTGCCGGTGTACTTTATAGAATTGTGCCTGTGGGCTACTCTACCTGACACGGGCTAATTGGCTATCAGGAGAGTCTCTGAGAACAATAAGGCTATGGCTTTCCCACCACTGCAGGCTAGCACGGTCATGAGTATGGATCACTAGATAGAGTTTAAATGGGAGGTTCCCACAAATGTATACAATTGAAGATAAATATTGGAAACTGAAGGATTTGCTCAGGCTAAAATAACATCAGAATCATTCAAAGCATTCTTTGAGTAATATTCTTAGCCCAAAGACCACACCTGAAGTCCAACTGTGGCGCTCTTCTTCTGTGCTCAGTGAATGGCCATGAGGGAAAAGCTTGAATGGTTGTGCACCAGACCTATTGACCAGCATGTCAATGTAGAAACACACACAGACACGCCCCTCTGCTGCTTCCACACACACACACACACACACACATCTTTAATTTGCCCCAAATATTGGTCTGCCTCCTCATCTCTTGCTGTGTGTTCATGTGAGACGGATCCCCGAGACATTTTCCGCTGTGGGATTAAGCGGCGAGCGCCAGCAGGCTGCTCTGCCTCAGTGGTCGTAGAGGGCTGACCCCCAGACATGTACATGGAAAGGTGGCCTGCAGGACGCTCCTTAAAAGGCCATTAGATCCCTACTGCTTATCGTGAGGCGGTGCAGCTACATTATCTACTCTGCTTTCCTCTTTCATTGCATTATGGGTAAAAAAAAAAAAAAAAAAAAAATCTTTCCGGAAATAATTAATCCAGCTTGTTGCTTGAATCATATTGAGGAGAACAACAGTATCTTTTTGGTTGAGTAGTTATTGCTTGGAGCGTTTTCTGATAGAGTGCTTTCTGACAGGTGAGCTGGAGGTGCCTGCGAAGAGATGGTGAGGCTGATCTTCTCATTTCACTTCCTGCCTGCAGGAGATTTCCATTAAATTACAATTGAGCCAGTCTCTCTGGAGGAGAGAGATTTAATGCAGCCTAGTGTATGCGTTCGTTTCGGTGTCTCTGCAGATGCGTATGTGCATATGCACGGGCGTGTGTGTGTGTGTGTGTGTGTGTGTGCGTGCACGCTGTGTGTGTATGTCTACACACCCTCCAACCATTTGGAGTGCTCTATGTCCAGGGTTTATATATACGAGCTCTAGATTGAGCCAAAGCCTGGTTACCATGCCTACACATCTGACTGAGAGAAACCACCATTATTTTAATGAATTCATTTCCAAGCTTGTGTTTGTCCTGTATTCTCTATCAGCTGTGCACACACTCTAAATATCTCCAGAGTAGAGGCCCTTTCCATTGTTAAAAGTGACCTGTTGGGAGAAAATAGCTTATTGATTCTTGGGGGAAACATGATTAAATTGGGTTCTAAGTGGACACTTCATCTGAACTTGTCTACAACAGCAGATCAAAATATAGCAGCAGCTCCTCTTGGACCAGTATATGATTTTCCCTTTTGAAGTAATGAAATTAACTGTTCCTTTCTAAATCTTTTTCTTGAATAAGATGACATATCGTCTTAAAGTTACAACCTGAAGAAGTAATTACATACCAGGGTTCGCACCGGGGCTGAAATGATACTGCAAGATATCGTGATCACAACTATTAATCACAAAGTCTTCATTATTTCAGAAGTGGTTTTTCCTTTTGGCATCTTATCAATCATCTTGTATCAACGTCTTATAAATACTTTCAACTACTGAATGAAATCAAATGCTTCATTATTGGTGATATGCCAATATTCTACAATACTGGATTGTATAAACTAAAATTACATTAAACAATTATACATAATTAACTGTGTAAACCAATCAAAAACATGCTTTTTGTATAATTGCATTGCCTAGATAGATAGATAGATAGATAGATAGACAGATAGATAGATAGATAGATAGATAGATAGATAGATAGATAGATAGATAGATAGATAGATAGATAGACAGACAGACAGACAGACAGACAGACAGACAGACAGATAGATAGATAGATAGATAGATAGATAGATAGATAGATAGATAGATAGATAAATAGATGGAAATATGAAAATGAATAAATAATCACATGCAAATACTCATTAGATACTCTTTGTTAGGTTTACAGTACGTACGGGGATAAGTACAGGAATAATTGAAGTCACGTGCAGTTGCGTGCTGTTGTGCAGCCAGTGATGTAGGAGGAACAGACGACGGTGTGCACAGTGTTCAGTAGGTGTGCTAATCAGGAGGAGAGATCCCATGATCACTGCCATGATCGCTGAGCGAACCATCTGTGATGCTCTGATGGCCGGGAGTCTGGCTGAGAGGGCTGGATATCAGTCTGGCACCATCCCCCTCACACCTCTCCTCACAGGGCTGTAGTTATCCTATCGCCTCAGGAAGACAGAAACTCACCTGCTAGATCTCTGATTTATCTTGCATATAAAATCTGCAAGCCCTTAACACTCGCACAGCACACAGTTCCTCACGTTGTACGGTGGTTTTAGTGTTAAACATGTGGCATGCTTGAAATGCTATGTTGAATATGCCTTGCTCCCTTGGATGTTGTTGGATTTATTTGGTGGTAGGTTCTTGTTTGGTTTGATCAGACATTCGTTGTAGTGTGCTGTGCAGAATAAATCACCTACAGTTTCAACCTGGATCTGGAAACAATTGGGGAGACTATTAAAGTGCCACGGATAATGAAGAAATGCATATAAATACGGGCAATTTAATTGGAATTGGAGTTGGAATTTCATCTGCTTTCCATTGGCAGTCAAAGGTCATTTACAGAGCAGGTCAGATATCTAACAACAGTACATGGATTTTTTCTGAGTTCAAATAGAGGTGCAAGTTGTTGACGGTGAAGTTCCCAAACTGTGAACTGACATAGGTGAATGAAACAATAAGTAAACAGTCCCCTAACGCATCCAGTCAACCCTGTGACCCTTTCATCAACGGTATGGAGATATGAGCGCTAGTAACCGTGGCAACGTACAGTATAGAGAAAACACAATGGAAATGCATCAGTTTTCATACTTGTTTATCTCTCAGAGAACGGTATCAGCCAAAGGAAGGTCGTGTGTCTCTATCTACGAGTGCCAGGTTAGAGGCTTATTGACCGTTTTTTAACAGACTGAGTAACAGATGACTTTTTGGCTAAATGGGCTGTGTGCCTGAACTTCAATTAAAAACCTCATACTGTGTGCAACCAGTATATTTGCCAAATGGTGGAATTGGTATAAATCAGTCTTAGTGATGCCTCAGCACCCACCAGTGCTCTCCCTCTCCCAGTCAGGTTGACCGTCATTGACCTAGACCTTTATTGACTTTGCTATTTCTTTTAAAATGAATGTCTAATGAGTTCCTATCCGATCCTGCTGAGAAGGAAGATTCCTACTCAGCAGCACATATTGTAGACTAGACTCACAGCAAAGACCTGCTTCTCTCCTTCCTGCACCGTCTCTGCTTCCTGCTCTCAAAGTGTAGGGATGTTGTATGAGGCTGGAGTGGTTTTGACCCCCTCTCCTCTCCTCTCCTCTCCTCTCCTCTCCTCTCCT
>OMKK01023444.1:0-10996 GCA_900302305.1 Polymixia japonica
TCTGAGAAGAAACATAATTTGCTGCACACGCTTGTCTCATGTATCATTTAGTACAACCATGTGTGAATATGTACAGTATATACTGTACACACAAGGACATAACAAGATAATGTTCAGGATTCAGCTCCAAGTAAATTACCAAAGGCAGTTTGGTCTGGGGAAATTAGGAGGTCAGATGTAATGTATTGCTACTTTTACATGTGGTTAATTTAAGGCAGAATGAAAACACGAGCTAGTAGTCACAGTGGTATACTGTGCATACTTGTGTTTACATTCTAATGAGAGACGTGCCAGAGGCATCAGAGGCATCGGTATTGCTTATTGTGTAATGGGTCATGCTGGAAAAAATGCTAATTGAGACTCAACCCTCGTGGCTGTGATGTGTGTACATTCTGTGTCGTGGAAAAGAATAACGTGATCATATAGGTGATGACAGTTCGTTACATCGATGGCAGTAACCTTTCATGTTGGGAAATTATACAGCACACTACAGCATACGATCGCAATATACTGTACATGCGACATTAGCATGTCAAACCTATTACAGCTACTGTGCCCCCCGGTGCATTGCTGAGGCAGTAGTGCACCACATGCAAACTATAATGGATGTGGTGGGTGTATTGAAATATAGCAGACAATATATACAAAGTTGCAGGATGGAGTGAACATACTGAAAATAGGTTTCGTTAGTTTGACATGAAAGGCGAATCCGCACTTCATCCCATCTGTCGGCGAAGGAATTTGTACCAGGATGCTGAAGGATTCCATCTTGACGGTCACTTATCTCTGCTTTTTAGCTTGAGTCCCAGTTGTAAAGGTGCTGATTCATCGTAGGCGGTTAAAGGAAAACAACACGCTTGCGAGGCAATTAAATTTAAATGACCACCTTAACCTTTTAAGTATGAAATGTTCTAGGGCACATTACATCTCTCTCGCTTTGCACATCACACGGCAGGTCAGTCTTGGGTACACATCAGGACAAGAAAATAACTATACCCTCTCCGTATAATGAGGTAATTGTAATATTTGCAGGTCAATTCTCTTGGCAAATTTATGCAGTGTATAATTGCAAAGTCCTCCAAATGATTACACTAAAATAAAAACTAAAAGTTAATTTCATGCAGAGCTTACCATGGTTGCTTTATGGCAGTGCCACAGACGTTTAATGCAATAACAAAAGTATGTTTCTTACCCATCTAATTTGATTGACTAATCCTCATTAACAGTATAGTCTTCTACTGTATTTCGCCATATTTTACCCAAGACTTTCCTTGACAGATGGAAAAATACCTTGCCACTCCAATTAGGATGCTGGATGAGCTCACCGTAAGTTTATTCAGAGAAAAATGAAGCAGCAAGCGTTCTTTGTCTCATCTTGACTTCAGAGACTCACAGCTCTTTCAAAGTTGTTGGTTAATGTACTTGGCTGCCTGGCTCGCGGCTACACAGCAGCTGTTGGAAGCTGTTGATGAAAAAAAGCGCTCTGCGGATTTAAATAATGAGTGGGGGGAGAGAATGAAATGTCTTTTTTTGGTGAAACTGAAAATCCTTTAGGTAAGTGAAGAGAGCACAGAGACAGAGTTTCTGCATGACATTTGTGCGCTTATTACAGTCGCTGGCTGTATTATTTAACTAGAAGGCGAAATGTGTCTAAGACAGCCTACAGTAATCAGCATCCTTTGCTTTGGGACGTCGCACACAATTAGAGGATTCTGCTGCCTCGCTAAATGGCAATTTGGACTCCAAGGCTGAACACTAACAAGGGTCTCTCTCTAATAACGTGCCTTCCTGCTTAGGTGTTTAGAAAACACTACAACCTTGCTGATAGTACAAGAATCCTTCTTGTCAATGCAGGGGGGATTTATTAGGTACCATTTTGATTTCATGAGATGCAAATGGAAAGTGCTTTCATCAACACTGCTCTACAGTAGCAAGGTATCTACTTTAGTTCAGTCTCCTGGCCCTCACAGCCCCTCGTTCAGTACAATCGCTTTGTTTGTGACCCTTAAAGGATGTTTCCTTCACACTAAATCTAAAAATCTCCCAGGGCACGACTTACTATAAAAAAAAACTTTTTTTTTAATAGATATATTCATTTTTAAGACAATGCAGATAATACTGCAAATAATGTATTTACCCTCATACACACTTAAAATAGAGGCTTTCTGTAGAAGAGCAGGCAAGGAGAGTGGAGGTTTTCACTCTGCAGATAAGCTTAGCTGATTTGTTTTGTACTTGTAGAGCAGACAGTGTTCCTTTCTGTCATGACCAGACTATCATCTCCTGGAAATGTGCGAAAGCATCCCTGCATCCCTGCAAGGTATTTTTTCCTCTCCCAGTTCAAAACCTTTATGTTATTAATCTGCTCAACAGCAAAAAACGGATGTGTCCACAGACAGACTGTAATCTATAGTAAGTTGTTAGCACAACAGCAGAGGTCAAGGCGACCCTGTGTAACATGATTAAAGATATGAATCCCATCACTCACCATCCAGCACCAAGTTAGGAGGAGGAGGGGGGGGCAGAGGCTTAGTCTCCTGGCCTCTTGACACTGTGAGGATATGAGAAAAGAGAGGCGGCTGTGATTTGATGTCATGTACCCACCGAGTGAAAGTGGTATAAAATACTACTTACATCATAAGGCTTAATATCTGTGTGCCTGTCAGAAAATGGGCATCTCTCTTGGCTTCTGAAGGAGTGGAAGGTTATGTTCTTGCCGGGGGGACATTGAAATGGGCGAGGGTTCGCTCGTTAAGGCCTCTACAAGCAGACGGGTCTTTATGGCAAGACGGAAAGCAAGGACGGAAGTGTAAAATTCACTGCAATGACTTTGGGTAGTTTTAGACTTAGACATTTAGAGAAAGTATCTTTTTGATTGACAGCCCCACTTAAACCTCTCATTCACAGTCAAAACAAGTGTTTTTACCTGCCTGCGTGTGGTTGATGAATGCCTTGTTTATTTAGACAATAAATCAAGCAGCCATCAATACAGTCATTACAGCTGTGTACCATAATTTATGTAATCAAAACATCAACAACAATCTCATTACATTGCTGAAGTAACACTTGGTAATTTGAACACCTTTCAGATTTCATTGTAGGACTGTAAGCAATTAGTGGTTGCATATTGCATAAGAGACCCCAGATTCCTCCAAAATTACAGGTTTTTTTTGTGATGGCCAATATGCATCTGAGGTGGAGAGGTATGCTCTCCATGAGGAAAAATCAATAAGATGCATAATATGACTGCAGGGTCAGTAGCTCTCTGTCAGTTCTCAGGGTCAGTAGCTCTCTGTCAGTTCTCAGGGTCAGTAGCTCTCTGTCAGTTCTCAGGGTCAGTAGCTCTCTGTCAGTTCTCAGGGTCAGTAGCTCTCTGTCAGTTCTCAGGGTCAGTAGCTCTCTGTCAGTTCTCAGGGTTAGTAGCTCTCTGTCAGTTCTCAGGGTTAGTAGCTCTCTGTCAGTTCTCAGGGTTAGTAGCTCTCTGTCAGTTCTCAGGGTCAGTAGCTCTCTGTCAGTTCTCAGGGTCAGTAGCTCTCTGTCAGTTCTCAGGGTTAGTAGCTCTCTGTCAGTTCTCAGGGTCAGTAGCTCTCTGTCAGTTCTCAGGTTTTGCACCCTAAACGCTTTACTCTGTATTGTGCTGTATATCAATTTCCTTTTTCCATCATCTGACGTTTTTCTGCACCAGATTTTATGCCTTATTTATTTTCTTTGTGCAAGTTCGAGCAAAGCTTCAAAGAGCTTACCAAAATTTGCCCTGAGCTATCTGCCATAAACATGTACAGAACTACATTTCTCAGTGCCATTATGAGGCAGCTGTCTCTTCTGTTTTGAGAACTAGGTATTCTGGTGTTCTTTTGAATTAGCTGACTGCACTTTTCATCCTGTTTTTTAATCCCGGCGAGGTGAGGGATTACGGATGTTTATCGGCGTATGAAGATCAAGCGGATTAGGGATATAATCCAATTTGAACCCACACAAAGTTTTGGCAGCCTTGTCTAATTCTGTTCAACTATGATGTGCCCACTGCCCCAAACGTTTACTGTGGCACAGAGCCACATTATCTGTCTACACTCAACCTCTGTTTATCTTTGACTCAACTCAAACCAGTCAGATGCTCATTTACCCTAATCCCTTTGTCATCCAATGAGATTCAGTAGATTATCTGAAACCTTCCTCATTGAAATAAGGTTTTATGCATTGAAAATAATGGGGACTTATTTCTAGCCGTGCTTTTGGTTCTACTTCCCTGAACAATTTGTTTTAATTTGGGCTTATTCCCATCTAGATGTGAAATTGCACAGTAACTTTCTTCTCCATGTAAGATATTGCAGTCATGGTGCCCAGAAAGAAGTAGGAAACTATGAAAAACTAACCCACAAAAGCTGGCGTACGGAGTAAACAATTCTCTTCTGGTTCCATTCTCATTTGTATTTTTGAGCTGGCACTGCTCTCTTACTCCTGCCACACTGCGGCGTGGTTAAATATCAAGACCATTTCTCATCCTAATGACCTAATGTGAACGGCTCCAACAATTGCTTCATTTTCTCTCTGCGGAACTTAATCTCACTAGCCTCCATCCACTCCACCTCTATACTGGTGGTTAATGGAGAATGCCACTTTCCCAGTGGCAACTACCTCCGGAGAAGAGCCCATAGAGACCATACATTTAGCCTTAATAGCCATAATACAATATGTCATGCATGATGATGCCTGATGCTTGTTTTTTGGAAGAAATTACTTGAATGTGTTTTCTTCTTGAGAGCCCAGTGTCCTAATTGGTATTCTGCAGAGCAACATAACACAGAACTTAGCCAGGTAATTGAACTAGTAATTGATACTGGAATAAACTCCTTGAGCTGTTTCCGTTCACTTGATCAAATAGGAAGCTGCGGTATGAGCTAAGCGCACAAGTACGGAGCAGTTATGACTTCCCCGATCTCAGATCCCTCTGTCATCATGCTACAGTACATATACCTGGATTCAAATCTGTCTCTCCTTGTTGGTTTTCTTTATGAAGTTTCGTTTGATCCTCTGGGTTTCTGTAGTAGGGGAGGGAGCTAACATCATAGACATCATGCTAATCTGACTGTGAATAAGAAACCTGCCCGAGGTTTTCGGTGGAACATCAATAGACATCATGGACATCAACTGGCAGTCGTCTGGTTAGGACCATATGGCAGAGTGTCTGCCTAGTGCCAAGGGAAGCCCCAGTGACTATATGAATTATGAGTATTATAACCACTTAGCGTGTGGTAAGTGCTGTCACCACACACCTGCATAGCTGAGATGCTGGGAGCTGTACAGTTAAGCAATAGCTCATGACAGGCCATGGTTTATGGTTATTATAGCACAGCTAAGGGCATTGGTCGGCTCGACGTGAAGCAGAGGTCACCAAGTATGGCAATATGAAAGTATTAGACACACTCCAATTTAAATAGTTTTTATTAATAATAATGTTCAAATAAAAAGAGGCTCTCCTGGCGTGTGCTATTGCTTAATTAACAGCAGATCTTCCTGAAATCAGTCATCCTTAACATTAACCCTTGCATCCCCTGTGTCCAGTGACACTATGCTACTAGCTTAAAAATCATGTGAAATTTAAATTTAAAACGTAGTTGCTAAAACTGTACATGGATAAAATATTTTTTGAGCAAGACCAAGCCCTTTAGTGTTTATATAGGCAGTATTTATTCAGTTTGGGAAATCCCACGATGTCTATCGTAGTTTGTTAGGCTAACGTTGTTTTACTCAGACACAGAGTGATACTGAACTGTGCAAAGAAATTAGATGTCATGATGGCTGTGGTATATGGTTAATGAACTAATCAGATTGCTTGATTTGGGCTTTTATAACCTCTATTATATCATATAAAACACTTGCTGGAAGCCAAGGGTGACAGTAACAGTAGGCCATCATTCTTTTCTGAACAAGAGCACCTCATCAAACTACTATTCCACTGCCTGCTCTTAGCCCACTCAGTTGAGGTGTCATTACTGCTTCTGTGTAATTATCTTTTCTATGCCCTCGTTCCTTGAAAATATATATTGCATTATGTCTCGACAAATACAATTGCATAAATTTAAAATGTGGATTATTAATTCAGTCTGTTTTTTTTCTCTTAGCTTGTTCTCACTTCAGTTACTCATTTCAGTCTCAACTCCTCTGAGTAGGAGGATGCTACAGTGTACAGTAGCCTGGCGCTAACCAGCGTCCCGAGGTCCCAGTGTTAACTAAGCGAAGATAGCCTCCTGTTGTTTGAAATCGGTTGTTTACATACTCAAACGTTTGAGCGGCAGCAGCATCAACGGGGAGTGTGAAATAGGATATACATGACCAGTTGACTGAGCCCAGTGTTGCCTTGGAGCATTCCGGAACACACAGCGCGTGAACATGTCAGCGTTGAGGCCTCGTTCATAATGGATAGCACACGAAATGGAACAGTGGCAGTACATTTCACGGAATTTCATCATCAAAGCGTTCCCCATTGAGTCCCAGTCTATGCATGAGTGCTTAACAGAAGGCCCCTTGATGCAGGACACTATAAATCACTAGAACTCACACTTGTGCAGTGCAATGAGAATATTTGTAATTCCGTGAAATAGAAGAAAACTCCAAACGTGGTGAATTGCTCTTTAAGTGAGCTGGGCCTGGCCGAAGAATTAAACCGCTGAACTCAATAATGCATGCTTGATCTGAAACACCACTACGGGTGCCCTTTCTCTTCATCACTGCAGATGTTGGAGTCGGGGAATGGCGGCGCCACATCACATCCTGTCTATAACTGAAGCTGACCCCCTCACTGGGTCTTATTGCCCAGTTTGATAATAGCATTGCCCTTGTTGTGACATGAGGGAGATGACTTGACCTGTGGTGTGAACAGGGTTTACTGTCCCCATAAGGTTTAGTGCCCGTTAGAGACATCATCAAGCTGCATGGAGGCAACCGCGAGTGAAACATCAATAATTCAAGGATAATTAATTCACCTTGAGATTGGTCTCCAAGGAGTAAGAGGAGCCTGAGAAAATAAAGTTCCCACCCTCTCTGGATCTAATACTTCAACTTACGCTGTGAATTATTACAGGCTGGATACTAAAAGTTTACCACAAATAGATATACATATAATTATAGTTTGATTGCATTTGGAATGCGGTATTGATCTCACCTGGTTTATCAAGAGTTACTGTATTTATCGTTGTGTTTGGGGTATTGAGTAAGGGGCTGGGAAACCTCAGAGAGACCAACGAAGACTAATGGACCTTACTGTCTCTCAATATCACTTAAATCACTTGAATCCTACACATGGGCTTATGAGGAGGAACACCATACTCTATCTACCAATACACCCCTCGCCGTGTCCAAAGCATCCTGCAACTTCAAGTTTGTGTTGTAGAGTGAATTCACGCAAACGAATTCACGAATTCACGCAAACAATGCAAGCGTCCGCCGTTTTAGCGAGGCGCCGCCTCTCGGTTTAGGAAAGGTGCGGCAGGAAGTATCATTAGAGCGAAGTCAGTCAGATCACAGCTGGATGTGGATCCTCGGCGAGGCTGACCTTCTAATGATGGGTCTCCAGCTAGGACCTGGATGGCAGGAATCCCATGTAATTTCCTTCTTTATCTGGAAAAATGACAGGACTGCCAGCAACTGAAGTGCTACTCTCTGATTGGAAAGTACGTATATATATATCCCGTCCTGTTCTGTGTTAGAGTAGAGTAAGGGCGGCATGGGCCCAGCCTGCGCACAGACACAAAGAGGGCTGAGAAGCAGAGAGATTGGATATCAAAAAAAAAAAAAAAAATCTCATTTTGTCCCACTTGAAAAGATCTAGCCAAATAACATTGAGGATAGATTCTGGAGCAATGCTGCATGACTTTGTTATTGCTGCTGGATTGGCAAGCTCCTGAAGAAATGATGAGAAGACACCTGAGAATACACACACACACACGCGCGCATGCACACGCACACACACACACACACACACACACACACACACACACACACACACACACACACACACACACACACACACGTGCGCTCAGATAGACAAACAAAGGGAGGTGCACAAGAATGTTAACAATTGCAGTTGCGTACGTCACCGTATACGTAAACGTGGCAAGCGTCCACACAAACCACCAGTCTCGCCGTGTACGAAGTGAGCGCCTTCACGAAAACACGTATAGATATACACGGACACACACACGCGCACTACAATCTCTGTCATGCACCTGTACACACACGCGCACACACACACACACACATTTACACACGCAGGTACTTCAAACACAAAAATATGCCACCTAATTACCCAGCAAGCAAAACATATTGTACGACCGCTGTTTGAGGAAAGCGCTTGAGGTTTTTATTTTTCCAGATCTGTCTGAGAAGAGCTCCTTATAGTTCCTGTTTGTCTTTGTGTTAGTTTAGCAGTTTACTTTCCGCCTCCACCTCAGAGCTAATTATCCTGGAATAAAGTCTTAGACTGTCAGCTCTAATGCCGAATATGATTTGCTTCTCATTGGGTTTCATTGTTACAGAGACCGGGAGACATGAATCTGTTATAATTGGGGAGAATGTTGCGGTTCACATGCAGTGCAGATGTAAACACGCAGAGTTCCAGTATATAGTTATGCGATAGTAGGCCTATGTATGTAGATATAGTTATATATACAGTAGTTAATGTTACCACTAGCGATGTGTCTGCTTATTTACCCCGTATTCACTATTGCTCCTAAATTTACTGCATTGCTTGTGGAGGAAGGCAGGTTTTTTATTTATCTCAAGTAGCAAAGCGTACTCGCTGACTCTCGACAACAAAGGCAGCCTTCTGTTCTTTTTGGGGCGAAATCTTTGTATGCAAAAGCAAGCATTGCTCCTACCTTGTTAAATATATATTTTTTATGGGATTTCTGCGTTATTAGAAAGTGTAAAGAGAGAGAGAGAGAGAGAGAGATGGCGAGAGGTACGACGGCACGGGACGAGGGTCGCAAACGGGACGTGAACCCGTGTGTCACCGGGATGCGTCCCCCGTCGTGCACCGTTTACCGCAGCTTGAGTCGTCTCTGTCCCAGTGAGGGAATTCCCAGTGAAAATGCCCATTCTCTGCAAGACTCCGTGCCACTTTTTACCCCCTTGCCCTTGCACGGGCGTCGCTACACGTCATTGTCTATCAACGTTGACATTAGCGATGTGCAAAATCTGAGGCATAAAAAAAAAAACTACTTTGGTTAAGGTACATTAAGACTGGAAATAGTCAGCGACAACGAAGTCAGACAATAATAAGTTGAGTTTTAGAGCACATTTAAACCACCGAGACAAAAGTCCTTGAAAGGGCTTGAATTTCATACACCGGTGTTCATAGAATCCTGAAGTTCTCATCCCATCGCATTGCATTTGCAGTCAGTGCAGGCCGACCACGAGCAAGATAGGCAGATATCTTTGGTTACAAAAATAATAGTAAGTTGCTAGGCAGTAGGCATCCTCATCTCAATGTTACTCATCTTTCATCAGTGTGTGTTCGTTACTACAGGAGACCAGACTGGCATTCACAGGTCTGAGCTGTTTCATTTGACTAATTCAGCAGGGACGGCAGGGTGACTTACAGCCGCCTTACGGCCTGCCTGTGTATCGACGCCGACAGTCCGTTGTTCTCACGTCGGTGAGATATATCGTATCGGTTGTATGCGCGACTCACTATTTCGCGCATGCTCTGTCCGGTTCCTCCTCCTCTCGTCTAACCATGTCAGGGGGCGAATCCGGCCCTGCTAACTATCTTTGGAGACTGACTCCCGCAGGTCAACGGGCCACCTCGCGACGGACCCCGCCGCGTCCATCTTATATCTCCTAAGACACTAGGGACTGAAAAGCTACAGAGTGCAGATGTATTGTGCTTGCATCTCTCCAATAAAACCCAACATTTTTTTTTTTCTTTTTTAAAGGAGCATTTGGAATACCTCGCCAGCTGTGACGTTTACTGTGAACACAAGAGGGCAGTGGAGACGCTCCAAAACACTCGCCGTGAGGTACGCCGTCCAGTCAACCATGCTGCAATGCCCCCTGGAGTAAGTAGTCTATTCTCTGGTGTGTGTTCTTATATAAATAGTCCCTCAAGGTGAATATCCTATAAATTGCCTGTCTGTGAGTAAAGAGGATCACAATTAAGTCTGTCATTGAGACTAAAAAGGATTGAGACCTTATGTCACTCCAACTGTAATGCTGCCAGGATACAACCCAGTATCGTTTACACCGAGCGCTTTCTCTGTTTGTGTCTCTACCGGAGATGTAGTGGAGGGTAAACCCACTTAAGCTCAGTTTACCCACCTTTTTATTTGAAGAATAGAGTTTACCCACCTTTTTATGTTGACATAAATATACAAGCTGATGTCAGTTATAGGAGATAGGATATATTTTAAGAGGAAAATGCATAAATGAATGCTGTTTGTGAAATATTGATTTTGTCTATACCCGTGGTCGGTTGCCTCATGGCGATTACCGACTGAAGGTCATAGTTTACCCACATTTTTATTTACCACTACATCACTGGTCTGTACCCAACAGCGCAAGGGCATGTCAACTTCATAACTCATAAACCCCAGCCCGGTCTCACTGCTGGCTGCGGCCCTCTGTCACTCACATGCCACATCCCTCCTAGCTTGTCGGCTATACAAGATGGACGACCCCCCCCCTTTTGAGCTGACGTGCATCTTGATGCCGCGGCCGTCTCCCTCGCATCTGAGCACGTCGGACGAACAGATAGATGGCGGCTGCTTCTTGCCGAGTTACCAGGCGAGGAGATAAAAGTAGAGTGCTCCTCCAGACGAATGAGCGGCCATGACAGATGCAACAGAGTGAATGATGGGAGAAATGCTAAGAGGTAGTAAGAGACCGCATATGCGTTTAACATATGTGGTGCGTAGTGTGTGTGTGTGTGTGTCTTTGTGTGTGTGTGCGTACGTGCGTGTGTGTGTTTGGTATGCAATGTGTGTGTCGTGTGCTCAGC
>OMKK01023474.1:10151-20290 GCA_900302305.1 Polymixia japonica
AGATACTTTACAAAAGAAAAAGTGCTTTTTTTGTATTACAGTAGAAATAATTCGTGTTTCAGGTTCAAGCTGCATTATACTGTGATTGGTATTATCAAATCCTGGTTTTGCATTCATGGCTATGAATATATGCATGTAAAATACCGAACACTAATAAAATTATAAGTGAGAGTCGGATGTGAGTTTAATTCCAGCTCTGTTCTTTGTCCTCCGTGGACAGAGAATACGCAGTTGACCACGCCGTGTTCCCGTACCCGTCCCACACCAACACCGGCCCATTTTGTTTTTTTCCCGGTGAGAACGCCGCGCTTGAATTTCTTTTAAATACAATCTTAATTATCTATGTCCACCCACGGCTGATTTCCCAGCAACCTCAGCTTAACCAAACACAGACCACCTCTGCAACAGAAGGACTCTGGAGATCTGGCGATCCAGGCCTGAAGGGGGGCCGTGGGCCAGATACAGGGAGAGAAGGTATTCTTCATTGCTATTCCAGGGTAGCTGTTCTTCTTTGGTACGGTCTTTAAAAGGAACTGCGGTCTTATATTCCAAGCAACAAATTCGGCTTTGCTCCTGATCTCATTGCTGTGAATGTACAGAGGGAATTATACAAGCGCTAGATAGCAGTTCTTCATAATATTTTACAGAAAATAACAGTAACCATGGTATTTTGTTTCTCTATGTTTTTGCCATGGTATTCTGTTCTCCACGTTTATCCTCCCAGAAAAGTTATTCATTAATGTCCTACAACTTGAACTACCTGAGGAGCACTCCACTCTTTTATGATTTGCCATTTTCCATCCTTTGGCCTAGTTCTGAAAGGACGCCAACATAAATTTCAGATTCGTATTCCTAAAACTGCTACTTTTTTGTCTACAATGGAAAACATGAATAAAACTAGGGCAGGCACACAGCAGTGTGTTCATAGTTCTTAAATCTGCATGACCTGCAAAGCAGAGCAGCATGGAACAGCACACACACAGTTCCCAAACAGAACACAGTACTCACCAGAACACAAGGCAGCTAGTCTAGTGCTTCCAGCTAAAGAGAGAACACAAGTAGGGTGAAGTGGAAAGAGCCTAGACTGAAGTTGTTCCTTAACACTGGGTCTACATTACTGTACTCCTTAGCATTGATATTCAAGACCAAGGTTTGAAGTGGATAAACTTATCTGAACGCAGGTGCTTTGGGGCAACTTTAGCCTGCACTGAGCCTGGCCCTGCTTTAAGGCTGTGACGTCAGTATCCCAGAATTCATCACCACCGTACTGTTTGCGCATGAAGAGATAGAGACAGAGAGAAGGAGGGAAACAGAGAAAGCTGAAAAAAGACAGACAAAACAAGCAGACTGAGTGACAGATAAACAGGCAAACAGACAGTAAGATACCAAAACGATACAGATGTGTGTGTGTCAGCATTTAAAGTATGTGCAATGCAGTTATCGTACCCTGTCCTGGGGCAGAAACCACAAAAGCTGAGTATGGGGAGCCATATTTAGATTGGCTATCAATTACTGCTCTCATACGATGTATCCATTTGTTACCTGCCTCGTTAGGCTAATGGCTGTCTGCACCGCAGGAGTAGGAACATCTGCCCTTCTCTGTTGCCTTTACACGAATCCAGGGAAGTAGGCGGAAGTCGCCGTTACCGCGGTGGCATCTCACTACTACACCCGCGTGATAACATAATAACATTACATCGTTTCATTGTTAATAACAATATATTTTTAGACAACTTTGACAAAAGAACTATTGTAGGAGATCGGGTAGAACCTGTGCTGTTCTCAGCTGCTCCAACAGTAGTGGGAAACTTCAACTTTGGACAAAAAACAAACGCGAAATCCACAAGCCTTTACTGCATGAAGAATGCCCCTGTCTTAGGCTAGGCACACACTAGATATTTCAAATGCTACCCGATATTGAAACGGTGGTAGACCCCACACATAACGTCAGATTCCACCGATCTAGTCATGAGGATGCACACGCTAGACGATCTTACCTAAATGGAGCACCACACACTTGAAGATTACATTCACAGTCAACCAATGTCCCAGCTCTCAGAACCTGGAATCTAGCAGAAACTTTGCGTGATCAAAGGTGACTTCAGCTTAAAACAAGCGTGTCGCTGCGCTTGTTGTGTGTGGACACATTAAGTGCAAACATTAAATAAGCATTCATATAATCCCACAAGTTTGTCCTCCATTTTTACTGTCTTGCTCGAGAAACACACTTTGTGTTTGCTGCCATGGTTGTTGTGCACTGCGCAACTTTCTTTTAGCCAGTAAACTCTTAAAGAACTTTGGTTTTTGTTCCCCCACACAATACAGGATCTTGAGTCATAAATATTCAACATGTTTGATATTATCGGGGCAGCCCAGACTGATTACAGATTCTGATTGAATCTGTAAATACCTCAGACTACAGGATAATTGTGCCAGATAATTAGTTCAGACTAACCTGAAATGAGAATGTTGCTGGAAGGGGCACATGGCTGTATAGAAGAGCAAGACATTTGTCAGCAGTGGATCAAAAATATGAACAGAAATGACTTTTTTATTTTTCAGTTTTTTGTGTCGTTATGTAATTCATCTGTTTAGAATGCAGGAAATCATGAAATACAACTGTTTGTGGATTGAAAGTGATATGCTAGCTAATTCTCAGGACTCTGATGCTAGCTAGATCTGCTACACAGCACTTCAACCGTACATCATGTAGCAGCCGGTCAAAAGTGCCTTTTCTCCCAAGGCCGATGTCATGAACAATTTCTAACTAGTGTTTAAAAACTGAATAACATCCGCATCCACACGGGCTACCTTGATGCGTCAGTGGAGGCCGCTGCCCAATGTCGTCAATCCAACGATCCATGCTTTCACTTTCAGCAGCAGTGATTCACTACGTCTTTGCCACCACAGCAATGGCGGCATCGCTAGAGGGCGAAGCACATAAATCGGTCGCCAGATTTGTGTATAGAAACATAGCATAGGCCAAAGTCATAGACGTGGACATTCACAAATACACCTAGTTAACCACACAGATACCAAGCACCTCCAGGTCATAATGCAGAGTGATTTAATACACCTTATGCAAACAAATGATCAGATATGCATAGAACACAGATGCACACGCAGATACACGCAAACACTCACATGCACACAGACGCACAAACATACTGTACAACATAATACACATAAAAAGACGTGTGTTAGGGTTAATGTCGATGTGTTGTGTTAATGTGTTCGGGTGGATCTTCTGGATCATGAGAGGACCTGTCACAAGACTCAGATTGCCTCACTATGTGACTACGTGACTGTGTGTGTGTAAAGTGACCTTGGGTACCTTGAAAGGTGCTATATAAATTAAAGCCATTATTATTATTATTATTATTATTATTATGACATACAATTCATGACAAATTACATATAATATCTTACTGCCGCTGCATAGCCCGATAAAAACAATTGTTTTCACATGTTTCAGCTCATAGGAATTCTCATGTTCTGTAGATGCACAAGATAAGTAGATGAAATTCTATAGGATGATAGAGATATGGAATTCAGTGCATTCACTGTATGTCACTCCAGCGGGTTGTGTATGTGTGTCATGCAGTCGGGCCGAGCCTCTCTGAGCCATGGCTGGAATGTCAAGAATGGGTGCTCGATGGAGGTGAAGGGTCACTGAAGCGTGCGGGAGGCGCGGCACGTGGGGCCTTGGCATCAACATGCCGTCTGCACGCCCCTACTCGCACAGCCTGTATGCTGTACACACACACACACACACACACACACACACACACACACACACACACACTCTAACGTCATCTGGCTAAGCCATGAGACAAAGACTACACTCATCCAGCGGATGAAATGGTATGATTATTGTAATCCAAACCACTTATAATCGTATCCTCACGGTAATGAAGTAAGTAAAATATGATGAGTGAATACATTGAGGTAATTTATTTTATTACAACACATTATGAAATGGAAGAAGAAAGAAAATGTAATTAGGATATCAGAGTTCCAGTCGCAACAAGACTCAGAGGTTGGTTAATATTCATGGAAAGAGTGGGCTGGTAAAGTCTGAACTCAGTAAAAATGAATTGAATTAAATAAAGTATGCTTTAATGAGGAAATTATAATAAATCAGTAAAACAGTACCCTAAAAATCCTTTGTTTTCCTGCCTGGGTTTAAACCGCGCTGCCCTTGGCATTTGAAGGAACCAGATAAATGCCATTTCAGTTTTTTAATTATTCATACTGTAATACATTGTGTAGTCTTGCTTGTCTTGTTTGATTTGATGAAACGTATTAACACCAGGACCATGTGTTTGATCTTCCTTACTCCAGTAATCGAAATGGACATTTAAAAAAATCTTTAGACAAACTAAAGATTTAGACAAACAAAACCTTTTTGGCACAAATGTGCTTTTTTTTAATGCACGCTAGATACATCACATCAGGCAAACACGAATCATTGATAAAACCAGATCTGGCTGTCAATAAGCCCACCATGTTTCAATCATTCAAACAGAATGATTCAACAAAATAAGGAATGATACCTTAGAATCCTTTAAGGGGGACTATCTCTCACTAGCTCTGCAGTGATCAATGGAAACCTGCTGCCAACCGAATCTCAGCGGACCTGCAAAAAGACAGAGTTGTGTTTCCAAAGCAGAGTCACTGTCTCCACTTCCTGAGGGGTAAAAAGATACTATGAACTCAAGGTCTGGACAGGAGCCGTGTGTAGCAGTGATAAGCTGTTGCGGTCTCGCCCTCACAGGCACAGCGGGGCTCAAAGATAGTATTTCAGGGCCGGTGACCTTGTCTGGCTGAATGGGTATGACTTTACTTTCCTTAATCTAGGGTATTAACCTATAAAAAAAGTATAGCGATTACTCAATAACACTTTGTTGGTACCTTATGCAAATACATCTAACGCATTGTGTACTTACGAGGGTGTAACAAGACAGTGTGTACAAATACAATGTACTAAAATAACTCGTTCCTGCGCCTGAATTCCCTAGGACCTGAACTAAGTGTTCCCTGAGAGTTGTGTCAACGTATCCTGCTGTTGTGATTGCTTATGTAGCTACTTCATGTCTCGCCGAGTGCTATAATAATGGAGATGAAATGTTCAGACTCAGAATCGCTTTTATTCAACAAGTATATTGCTAGCAGAAATAAAAAAAAAACAACGAATAATTGAACTGTTTCCGTATCATTTTATTCCCCGACTTACCCTCAGCTTCTGACCCCCCACAACGCGCAATTATTCATCAGCTGACTCCGAGGGTGGAGCAGGCGCGACATGCAGGTCAATGAGGTTATGCAGTCTGCTAACCAGCAGCTAGCATGCGTTAGTGTGTCGCCTGCATTTCTTTGAAGTCGCTTTCACGCGTCATCCGTTTTTTTTTTTTATGCCTTGCTAGTTTGACTCTTGTATGAGACGAGACTGTCAATCTATCAGGTATGATTACGCATCAGGACAGAATCCCTGAACAGCTAAGATAGTGTATTCTAGTTCTCCAGTGACGTTAAGAAGGTAGTTTGTGATAATATCAATACCCTCTCACCCTCCTCTCCTGCTTAGGTTCTACATCACCAACTCCCTGTAATAATCGTTCCAGTAGAAGGGGGTGAAGTGAGAGGAGGAGGAGATGAGATGCAGTTTCTGCAGACACAAGGAGAAGAGAAGTGAAGTGTAATTAGTATTCTTGACAGATATGAGTCTACTCCATCATAACCTGGTTGTAACTCTCACTGTTGGTCTATTACTCTCTAATAACTCACTTCCTTTCTCTTCGTTTTGCAAATTAATGTTCTATCTCAGTTTTTATCTCCTTTCCCCCCCATCTCATATTTATTTATTATGGGCTTTATTACTATAACTCAATTTTTATGAAGCATAAATATTTTTTGAGATTCCAGAAATTCAGCATAGCTGATTAGTAAAAGTATTCGGTTGCAGTAATTTAACATCCAACCAGACACACACACATTGCTTATTAGATAAGTACTTTTGAATGTGTCACTATCTCTTATTAAATATAATTAAGACAATCTTCTGTACTGTAGATACCCAGAGGTATTGAATGTACATTGTTCTATACTTTAAGTGTTACACTTAAAGCGCTAAGCACTAAGTGCTGTAATAAATATCTGTGCTGTTGTAATGGTGCCTCTCAAAAAATACAAAATGCCTACAGTACATTTCAGTGCTATCATTGTGAAGTTTAGCAGGTTATTTAAGTTTGATGTCTTGTGGGTAATTTTAGCTACAAGCTGACATGTTAACTACTAAAGTTAAATTCCAGGTCAGGTCACTAGCCTGCTAGACGAGAACATGGTGTAATAATGCAACCATCGAAACAACCAACCTTGCATCTAAAATTAATCCATGAATTAACCGTTCATTATCTTTTGTTAAATGTCATCAATTCATTATCTGACAGGATCTACACTAAGTTAAAGTATACAAAGCTTCACTTGGTGGTCAGTCAGCTTTCTATTTCTGTCACATCGTGGAGTCCAAGCAGTCTGCTGGGATATGAGCTATTTTGTATTCCCTTGCTTACAAAACAACCACTGACACTGACACTAAACTTGGTAGCAATCGCCACATTTCATCTTCCTGCAAAGTGATAAAGTGTCCTGACTGTTGGCGGCATTTCATCAGACTTTATTTTTGCAAGTTTTAGTTAATTCCTAAAGGATATGTGATTAGAACTAAGATATACTGTATATAATCAGGTAGCTGTGGTTTAAGATTACCTTTTTTCAGGAATGATCATATATGCAGAATCACACAGAACCATCTCGCTTTGGTTACAAATGAAGGAGGATGAACAAGTATCTAACGATATGTGATCAGACATGTCATATTGTCTGCCCAGAGATAGCGGAGTGGTTAAGTGTGGACTGTAGTCTAACGTGTGCCCTCACTAGCCCGGGATGAACACCTTGTACTGTGTCAGCCTGAATGCGGAGATGAAGCCAGAAGTTTAGAAAGTGAGGACATCCTTGAAACTAACCGCTATCAATATGCAGTATGACCATCAGTATGCACGCCCTGTAGAAAGGAACCCTTACAATGTCACAGCGCTTTGTTTCTGATCATCTTATCTATAGCTCCTGACAGATATCCGGCCCAGGGAGCCCACGAAGGCGCGGGAGGCACTGTACCTCTCAATGCAGCGTTATAAAAAAAAAAAAGCATTTCATCACATGTCCACGGAGACAACGTTTGCTCAGCGGAGTCATTTGCATTTTTTTTTTTTCCCCGCGCGCGAGGATCACACTAACACATCAAAGCTACCTGCGCTGTCCAAGGGAGAGACTGTTCTGCGCTGAAGAAGAGAAACCTGACACTAATAAGTATCGTTTGAGAATGTGCAGCATGCGTTAGAAGGGGTGTGTTTGCACCGCTAATATTGCTACCACACTTCCCCCGTAAACATTTGAAAGAATAGGCCTGTTGGAGGCTAGAGCTGTAAACCATTTTGGAAATATAACGTTTTGGTCCTTAGGCCAGACGAATTATGAAATAGATGTACTTTATCTCATAAGGTATGGAAAGTTATGAAACCCAGAAGTAAAGAAGGCAGGAAATCAAATGAACTAGGCCAGTATGGGTAATGGAAAGTAGAGGTTAATCACATTTTTGAACCACTGTGTTCTGGCTCTTCGTGCAGTTCTTAAGGTATTACTTTCTTTTCTTTCTTTTTCATGCCAAAAAAATGACTGCTTCCCTCCCGTTGCCCCCAATCATTTATAAGACTGTTGGGCAATTGCTTTGGCCTTTTCTATTGGACTGACAAAATTGGATAGTTTCTGAAAGAAAAACAACTCGACTCCGGGCATTTTGTGGTTTAAGATACTTTAAATTGTGTTTTATCTAGAAAGTGCCTGTGGCTCTCAAAAGGTTGGCTCTTAAGAAGTCATAATTATTTACCTTTTTGAAAGCAGTACTGACTAAGAGAGCCCAAAACTATGAGCATTGAGGATGATCCTGACTGGTGATCGTGAGTGGTGGTGGAGATCAGGGCAAAGCTTCCTGCTTCTTTACACATAGGTCTTGCAGGTCAAATCTCCTACAGGCGCATACAGACAGACACAGAGAAAGAGAGAGACCGGGCATGGAAAAACACACACACACACACACACACACACACACACACACACACACACTTACATGCGGCTAGACGAGGTAAAAAGTTGACTTGCTATGTCCAGGTGTCCTGCTGAGCTGGACTTCCTGTGTGTGAGTCACAGACAGGGCACTGGAGCAGCAGTAATGACTGGATGAAAGGAGTGCTGATCAACCAGCCAAGGTTAATGACCTCTTAAATGGACTCCAGTACACCAATGACTGCTGTCTAATTGACCACACTATGAGCAGGGGCCATTCACATTCATCTGTTTGCATCTGAAATCAATTACTGCACACTAGATTGCTCTGTATATCATTGCTCCGCCACATCTCATTCGTCATACATTCATTTATCCATTCAGGATCGTGACTTGACAAACTCCGAGGCCATCTCCTCACTTGATCCTCACGCTTTCAGTTTTCTCACTGGCCTTGAAAAAACAACAGCATCATGCATCCAGGATGCGGCATCCTAGACAGACCATTGCGGAAGGAAATGCCAGTGACATAATGATGCCTTTCTATTCTTAAATCCCAATCTAGTTTTTTATGTTGAAGGGACACCCACACCATGACACTGCGGTAAACCTAGCCACTCGAACAGCATGTAGAAATATGCAGTAGTAGTAACAATCACGGAACCGTGGACATAATATTATATTTCCGTCCGGAAGCTATTCCCACTTGGTCTTCGTATTCGTTCGCTGAGAGCCTGCCTGACTTGATGGTTAATAAGTACAATTAAACATCCAAGGCTGCAGGGGGCAGCAGGCTGCAGTGTCACACTGAGAACTGACCTTCATGAAAGCCCTGAACAAAAGCCCCAGAAACAGCCCACTAACAACAAGGCTGGGAGGGCTGCTTTTCCCAGAAACGTCTATGTACCCTCTGTGTATCTTTTTCTCTGGAAAGAAGAGATAATTGAATTTGTGTCATTGTGCCACGCTTTCAGAAAATGACATCACGCTTGTTAACAACAACATAAAATCTAGAAATCAAACCCGGGGGAAATTTCCTCACGCCACTGGGCTGGGGCCCGGCCCCGCTACTCTGGGCTGGGCCCTGTGAATATTGCTCTGTCTGAGCCTGGCCTCGTCTGCACTTAACAACAGGCTGTCAGGGAGGATGTCATTGTGGGCAGCGTGGTTGCAGCTAAGAGGCAGAGGACAGGAACATCAGTGCTGTTGTGGTTTTACAGTATGGAGAGAATACAGTGGCTCTTCTTTGAGAACACACGACAGTGACCACAAATACGCAGACTTACATGAAGTCAGAATCCCCACGCAAACACACAGAAACAGCATTTATAGGAGGATGTCTGCCGGAGTTGCTGTAGGCTTTAGTTATTGTCCTGCAAAACTACTCATGAGAAACTGTCTCATGGGAAATTAGGTAAGGACAGGAAATCAAGGTATGCATCCTTTATTACACGTCTACACGTCTTTCACCTGGAAACAATAGGATGTCAGCAAATTCAAAACCTGTCATTTGAGAAATAGTTCTCAAAGTTGTTGCTGGTAGTCTGGTGATCTTGTTGCTGGGCTGATCCGGTTACTGATGACCATATCAAAAAAGATCTCCTTCTCCTCACCTCCCTAATTTGCTTCAAGTCTTTATAAGCCCCTTTAAAGCCCTTCTTCTGGGGCCTCAGGTAGGGTTTCTACTTCCTGGTTGTCACAGTCATGGCTCATTAAAGCGTCTCTCACCCAGCAGGAAGGAAACTGATTCCCCTCGCATCCTGTTAGCCTCCTCCTTAACGCCGGTGTGTGCCAGTGAGGCACATCTTGTATACATTAGTACTAACCTAGATAGAGGTCATTCTAATGATGGGCAGATGGTGCATGGTGGCGTCAAGGTTAAGGACTTGCTAAGTCTTATGTATGCACTGTGTCAGTACAGAAAGGGTCAGTCTAAAGTTTGCTCTGGGTACAACCAGTGACAGAACGTGGTCTAGCTCAGTATGCACGGTTCCCTCAATCCCCCTTCACACACA
>OMKK01023475.1:2362-12749 GCA_900302305.1 Polymixia japonica
GCCACACACAAGAAGGCCTATGCACACAACACAGGAACATTTCATCACCAAGGATTCAGATATATGCTGTAACAAGGGGCTTCAGTCTGTGGTATAAACTTCTATGACTCTGGTATAATGATGTACCACTGATGGAGCTACGTTGGTGTTCACTTATTTATTTATAATGTAATATAGATTTCATAAAAGAAAGATGAGAATCAGTTGTCTCAAATTATTTAATTTGATTCCCTTTCCATCTGATTTAGTCCTAATTTTATTATGGGTTGCAAGCTTCAACAGTTAGCACAATATTTTATGCTAAGCAACTGTTTGTGTTTGTACATTTACGGTGCAGATTATAAACATTTGCTCCTGTACTTGTCTGTGTATAGAGAGTTTTTCTACAGCACTGGAGGCAGCCGTGAGGTTTATGTAGGTGTTGATTTCAGCAATTCAATGGAATTATATGCTGTCACACAGTGTTCTTCATGCCCTGATATTTATCCTGCCAAGATTTGTTTTTGTATGTATGTCTGTGTTAGTGTTAGTGTGTGTGTGTGTGTGTGTGCATGTGCGTGTGCGTGTGTGTGTGTGTGTGTGCGTGTGCGTGTGCGTGTGCGTGTATGTGTGTGTGTGTGTATGTGTCCATGTGCGTGTGTGTGTGTGTGTGCGTGTGTGCGTGTGTGTGTGGGGGAGTGTGTTTGAGGTGTAAAGGTCATCAAGTTTGACATTTACCCAACCAGAACGCAGAAACGAGCCAGCAGACACACATATACACACACACACACACACACACACACACACACACACACACACACACACACACACAGAGCCAAGTTTGGAAAGTACATTTTCTTTTCTCACATCTGGTGTGTGTCTGTGCGGGTTGGTACACGTGGGCTTGTGTGTGTGTGTGTGTCTGTGTGTGTGTGTAGGTGAGAGAGGAGTGTCGGTTCTTGATTGCCCCTCCTGTGCCCCCACGCTGCTCTAAAGGAGGTTCTGTCTCCAGTCCGGCCCCCAGCCCCCCAGTCCCTCCCAGATTCCCCAAGGCCTCCACCTCTCCCAGACCCAACCTGTCCTTCTACTCCTCTGGACTACAGGACAGGTGAGTGACACAACATAACATTCATGCTGGCATGGGAGTACTTGTTTAGAGTGTAACAAGGGAGGAATTCACACTGGAGTCTGGATTTTAAATATTTCTATTTGTTACATTTCAGGGCTGTACAGACAGTGAAAAAAAGAAAAAAGTGCAAGAGTGAGGACCTTTCAGTCCATGTTGGACTTTCCTCAGTTCAAAACGAGGCATGATGAGTCACCCTATGAGTTACTCTACAGATGCACCTAATCAATGATCTAGGGCTTGTTTGAACACCCATGAAGCCAATTGTCTGATCTGGGGTCTCATTTATAACCTTTGTGTGCGAGGCGTACGCCACTTCCCACGCAAAACAGTTGTGACCTATAAAAACAAAGTTGACGGGAGAATGTGCGCACCTGTACATGACCTCTGACCTCTGAACAGTGTCAGTAGAATATAGCAGTGAAATCAGGTGTGAACTTTTTGATTATCACTTCAAATAAATTCTTTATGCTTCATATCAAACTACACAGACTTGTAATAGAATAACATCCCAGAGGAACATCCAGGCCTTAATCATTTATTTGTTGTTTTAATCTAAAGACCATCTAGTATGTCCCTATTTGCAATCAACTTTTATTATGGGCTCATAAATTGCGTCTCCCAATTAATTGCCATGAATTCAAGATGTTAAAGTAATTTGACAGATTGACTGACAGATTGACTGACTGGTTGATTGGTTGACTGACTGGTTGACTGACTGGTTGATTGGTTGACTGACTGGTTGATTGGTTGATTGGTTGTCACAGGGTTATAAAAGGGGTGCAATGACTGTGCGTAATGATGTGCAAACAATTGTCTTACGCTCTGACTTGGCCATTTTCTCACACAGAGGAAAACGTGATCAGCACGTTTATATGTATGTACATATTCATAAAGGGCATTTCGTGTCCATATATGGCTAATTATGGGCGTTACCGGAATGTTGAGGCACATTCACGCACAATTAGGAGTTGATTGGGATTTACCTGCCTGCAGGTGTGCGGAGTGTGTTTTTTTGCGCATGTACACTTTTAGTATGGATCCTACGCACTGTTTTATAAATGAGACCCCCCATTACAAATACATTAGGATATTATCATTAAATTCCATAGCATCAACACATTCTCATTCACATATTGATATATATACATACAAATAACCAGTACTTGTTTAGAAACATACATAGCTCGCTAAAAAAGGTTCTCAAGGAAAACATTAACATTTTGTGCTTTTTCCAAAATTGTCACTCCACAAAATATACTGATTAATCTGCTGATTAACATGCTGGTTAATCAGTATATTAACTGATAGGTTATTAGGTTGGTTTCCATGATTTATTTGATGGATTATTATCCATCTAAGGTTTGAGGACACTGGCTAAGATTCCATGTGCACAATATTGTAAATATTGCCAATATGATTCTATATTGTAACAACTCCCTTGAATAAGCCTGTTTACATGTGTAATGTAGTTATTTAACATCATGTATATCACCTCTGATGATGTCTCACAGAATACAGAGCAAGTTGTCTCTGGTTTTACCAACTTTTACGTTTGTCAACACACGAAGCACTAAACTGATCAGAGTGTAAGAAATGTGACTAAGGTATATTATGTAATATACATGCTCTGACTAACCCCAAATAATTACTCCATATATCTTAGTTTGATTATGCTTATTCCAATTAAGAGCATCATCATATTATCATAATCATACATAATAATCAGAATATGCACGTAGCCATTGCCTTTTCACTCATATCGGCAAACCTAGAATCAACTATATGGTATCTAACCCTAAAGTCCAGAGTAACTGTTTTACTGAATCCTTATTAGTTTTATATATTTCAAAATGAAACTTACTCAAAACCTTAAGTAAATACTTGAAAAATTGCTTTAGTACAGTAAAAACACATGAATCAAAAAATCTACTCAAGCACAGTAAATAGAATAGTTGTTATTATAAGTTACTTTCCACTTCTGATGCCTTAGATGTACAGTATGTCAGCAGTGGGGATGCTGGAAAAGTACAAGTTTAAAGACCTCTGGTTGTCTTTAAAAATGAGATGTTACCCCAGGCCACATGTCCGCCCAGTACAATTCATATACACCCAGACGGGCACATGGGAATTGTTGGGATTTGGAGTCCTGATTTGATATGAGTATTTATTTGAAAGGAAATTCAACTTTCCTCTGCTCATCCTCTGCTGTCATTCTCTGTCCTAGCTGTTCCCCTTCTCCGGACACGTCTCTGTACTGTTACCCCTGCTCTTGGGCTGACTGTCCTGCCCCCACCCCCGCCCATTCCAGTCCTGAGCCAATCTCTACCCTCCCTGCAGATAGTACTTCAAATCCTCAGCCAGCACAGGCCACCTGGGCGGAGCCATGGGCAGACTCCTATAATTCTGGTCCTCGTTTGAGGCCGCCGCCCCCTCAGAGCCGATTTGCTCCCTTTGGAGCATTGAATCCCTTCAACCGCCAGTCCCCTTGCCCCTCTCCTGAGCCCTCAGCCAATCCCACGACAGATTCTTCCAGAGGTGCAGAAGGGGGTGGGACTTCCACGGGGGTCAGTGAAGGGTTGGCCTTGCCCACTGACCCCACCTGGCGCCCTCCTGCCGACCTGTCCACACTGTCCTTGGAGGAAGTATCTGCCTGTCTGCGGTTCATTGGCCTATCGGAGGCAGCAGTGGGTGTGTTCCAGAGGGAGCGAATCGACGGCAGCCTCCTGGTGCAGCTGACTGAGGACATCTTGTCATATGATTTCCACCTGAGCCGACTGCATGTCACCAAGATCACACAGTTCATACATGGCTGGAGGCCTAAGATCTAACAAACACACACATACAAACTCACACACACACAGACACACACACATACACATATACATACGCACATGTGCAGACACAGTACATTGTCTGTCCTAATAATGTGCCTGTTGGCCACTGAGCCGTCCTGAATGTGCCTTCTTCTACTAGGACCTACTGGCTGCTGAGCCCCGGAGACTGGAGACTCAGAGGGGGAAACCATGACACCCTGTGGTCAAACTGTGGAACTGACCTTAGACTGGCTGCCATGCAGGGTGTCTGTCTGACCTAGTGACTGACTGACTGACTGACTGACTGACTGACTGACTGACTGACGGCCTATCTCCTGTCAGAATCAAAGACTGGGACTAGTTTACTAACAAACGACTACAACAGACAACCACACTTATACAAAGGATGTGCCCTGTTTCAACCTATCAGTGGGACAGTTCATCTGGGACAACTCATCTTGGCAAAAAAAGGGTTAGAGGCACTGCTTGGATCTGCATTCGTCTGTGATAAACAGATAGATATTCTTGGGGACGGGTTCAAACACTGAAACAATGAGTGGTTTGTTCCTTTGTTGCCAGTACTGCTGTACTCTGGTACAGTAAGTATCTATCTATCTCTCTATCTATCTCTGCACAAAGAATACTCCAAAACATAGAGGTACTGGATTTCACACTTTTTAAAAATCAATTAAAATGGCTTTGTTTCAAATGGAGCAATATTTTGACAGTCTTTTTCAATACTTAAATACAGTATTTTAACAGTCGTAGCACAATACAGTCACAGCTCAACAGAACTTTCATCAGCACCACAGTATTGGCAACAAATTAATGTTCCTATTAATTGGACAGCTTGCGTTACTTTCAACAGTGTCAAAGACAAGTTGTTGTCTTGGGAAGAAGGAACACAAGATGTGCTGTCTCTAACTGGATACACGGATGTGTTGGAAGAGTGCCATCACCTTGGTAACCTCTGGATGTAATACCATCACCTTGGTAACCTCTGGATGTAATACCATCACCTTGGTAACCTCTGGATGTAATACCATCACCTTGGTAACCTCTGGGTGTAATACCATCACCTTGGTAACCTCTGGATGTAATACCATCACCTTGGTAACCTCTGGATGTAATACCATCACCTTGGTAACCTCTGGATGTAATACCATCACCTTGGTAACCTCTGGATGTAATACCATCACCTTGGTAACCTCTGGATGTAATACCATCACCTTGGTAACCTCTGGATGTAATACCATCACCTTGGTAACCTCTGGATGTAATACCATCACCTTGGTAACCTCTGGATGTAATACCATCACCTTGGTAACCTCTGGATGTAATACCATCACCTTGGTAACCTCTGGATGTAATACCAAGCAGTTGCCACAGTGTAATAAAATGTTCTACTGCCACAGAAATAGAGTTCTCAGAATACTTCAGATCACTTGTTCAGATACTCTGGGTTTGGACACTGCCATGAACAATTACATATACGATAACAGCTGGAAATTTGTTTTGCATCTCATGCTCTATATGCAGTATGCATACACATTATTACCATGCAAACAGAAATGTGGTAGAGATTAAAGTACAGAATAAAGTACATACACAGGTTAACAGTCTCTATGCAGGGTTACTGTTAATGTAATGTTGTGGTGGTCCAATCAGTCAAGTAGCAAAAGGGCATTATTTGATAGGAAAATCTGCCTTTGAATTTTATTTTTCATTTGAGCTAACTGTTAAATCTGTATTGAATTCATTGCATTTCCTGTGGTATAATTAATATCAGCTGATTTTATCTGATCCAGTACTCTTGAGATGCATTATTTTGTTCCTCAAGCTGTTGGGTTGAACCCCTGAAAATCTGAACTGTGTAGTAAGTTAGATGAGCACATTTATGTTAACCATGATCTTTTCAGCTAAGTTTCACCTAACTGGCTAAAGATTTAAGGTCTGATTTACAACTAAGGAACTGATTTGATCTCTTTGACGCTCATGTTTTTCCAGCTATCCAAAATGATTGGGAGTCTGTTCTATGAATTCAATTTCTATGTCCAGCTGTCATGGGAACAGAAACCATATCTCCATACAGTTAGTAATGATGATGATTAACCAGGGATTTAGCCTAAACCACAGATCTATTACAGAGTTTTACAGGGGTTGTTTGAAGACAGTCAGTTACTCAGTCAGCTAGATAACTGTGAAAAAGAATTTTGTTGATGCTTTGAATAATAAGCAAACTTGGTTATTCATTGTCAAGGACGTCTTGTTGCCATATCAACCAATGATCTCTCTCTCTCTATGAAAAACACTTATTTCATGAATTATTCCAGGATTTTATTAATGTTATCTAGCTAACTGAGTGACTGTGCTTCTTGGAATACCAACCCACTTGGGACTTTGGTCCAAATCCACATAATACTGATCAACTGTGTGATGATGTAACCATGGGTCACTGTAAAAGAAAAGAAAAGAAGTGAAGGTGAATAAATAATAAATGAATACAAAATAAATAGAAACTTAATGAATCTGAATTAAATGACGTTATTGTGTGCTGTGGGTGGTCTCGGGGATGGGAAGTGGTAAATACAACGCAGAGATAAGGTTGCATGGTTTATTGAAGTTATTGTTGAAAGAACATGACAAAATAAACTCATCCACTCATCAGAGTGACACAGTAGTGCAAAAGGCCAGATAGTCCTGAGTAACTAAGGCAGTAGTGGGGACAAACTCAGCCCAAACCCCAATACAGTCACATCCATGTAGCATAACTCACTACTGCAGGCAGGCAGGGGGTTCAGCCACTTATCAAAATAGAAAATACAATTCATCTGCATTCACATCCAGGTATGATATAATAATTTTCTAATGTCACTAGGTTTGACAGACAGCTGTTTTGAAACAATGACAAAAACAACAAAAAATGATTTGGTGACAGAAACAGTTGTGAGAGGGTTTCTCTTTGAGGTTTGAAGAGAAAAGGATCATTTGTGGAACTTCTTGCTGGGGTCTTTTGCGTGGTCCAGTAGCAGCTGGCAGGGGCTGAACTGATTCCCATAAACATCCTCAAATCGCTTCATGATGCTGACCAGACGTTCCGCCCCTATTGAGTCCACAAATCTGAATGGGCCTGGGGGACACAGTGTCAAAACCTGGGATTAGTTTGACAAAATGGACAGCAAGATGCTCTGACAGCTCATTTCTTCGCATTGGAACAACTACCCCCTCCCAATCCCACCAACACCAGTTACTTCACAATAAATACATTTCTTAACGGATAACATCTGTGGATTTGAGCCAATGCTAGGTTAGGGTTATACACACACCAAGCCAAATTTACCAGTCATATCCAAAACTTAGCAGTACTTTATCTGGGGGTTTTCCCACACTAATGTCTTCTTTTGTATTAGCAGTGCATGCATGAGTGTGGTACGTCATACCTCCCAAGCAAGGAGGGAAGCCCAGTCCGAACACTGCTCCGATGTCTCCCTCCACAGGGTTTCCCAGAATGCCCTCCTGCAGACACAGAACCGCCTCGTTCACAAAGCGAGACACCAGCCGGTACTGGATGTCAGAGTCCGTGGAGCTGCAAAACACACACACACACAACTCACAATTAGAATAAAGCGCTATTAGGGTCCATGGGAGTCTTGGGAGAAGAGTAGAGCAATGTGTGATCAGACCAAAGGAAGTTGTCTTACACAGCGGGAGGTGCAGCCAGTTTGTATTTTTGGAGGATCTTTTCAGCATCAGGATTCACACTCTTGTCTTTCTTGCCCTTTCCGTAGATATAGCAGCCCTTACCAGATTTACGACCTACACAAATAACACACACACATTAGCTGTTACAAAATAAAAGCACTGAGGGGCTCTGACATGATAGAGGGGGCACATATCAGTCAGCAAGGTAAGAAATACCTTGTAGTAACAGATGTAGTAACAGATGTAGTAACAGATGTAGTAACAGATGTAGTAACAGATGTAGTAACAGATGTAGTAACAGCCTGCAAAACAAAAATCCTAGCAACTGAATCAGGGCAGGTTTACCTTTGAAGCCTTTCTCCACCATGGTCTGGAGAACCTCAATGCTTCCTCCTCCAAAACGAGAGCCGAAGGCTTTACCCAGGTCCTACACACACACACACACACTTTCATCAGTGTTATGATATCTCCATTCTAGTCAATTTTTCAGGAATTGAGAAAAACAGACTGATTTTCCCCACTGCGGTTGATGCATTTTTTGGACATTGTACATGATTAAAAGGTTTGGCTTGTCCCAGGGTCAAGACAAGCACATGGGGTACAATTCCAGCTCTCAATTACATCAATCAATCAAACAATCAATCAATTATGTAATTCTACAGTTATTACTGTCACTTAGTAAATGAATAAGTAAAATAAATTGGTGAAAATGTTTTTTTTTTTTTTTTTGGTGAACATGTCACGCCCTCCACTTCTACTATGTAGCAGTGGTGGGGTGTCTCCCGGTGCAGTGGTGGGGTGTCTCCCGGTGCAGTGGTCTGGTGTCTCCCGGTGCAGTGGTGGGGTGTCTCCCGGTGCAGTGGTCTGGTGTCTCCCGGTGCAGTGGTGGGGTGTCTCCCGGTGCAGTGGTGGGGTGTCTCCCGGTGCAGTGGTCTGGTGTCTCCCGGTGCAGTGGTCTGGTGTCTCCCGGTGCAGTGGTGGGGTGTCTCCCGGTGCAGTGGTCTGGTGTCTCCCGGTGCAGTGGTGGGGTGTCTCCCGGTGCAGTGGTCTGGTGTCTCCGTCGCTGCGGTGGTGTGCATGTTGTATGGGTCCGGGATTCCAATTCCAGGGTTTGCAGAGTTCCTCAAGGCATCCACCTGATTCCATCAACTCATCAACATGACAGTATATCAACCCGGGGTTACCAGCCACTCACCGCCAGATCGTAAGTCAGTACTCATAGTCAGTTTCGCTTCTCGGCTGCTCTGCACTTTAAATAGTCTGAGTATTTCCTTGCCTTGTCTCGCTCTAACCTTGTTTTTCCTTGTGCCTTCTAGTATGGGTTCCTTGACTCCCGCCTGCCTCCCGACTACTCTGCCTGCTTCCTACTTCGACCCACGCATGTCCCCGGTTCTTCTCGTCTGCTAGTTGCCCCGACCCTCGCCTGGTTATCTGAACTGCTTGCTCGCTGGTTACCTCGACCCTGGCTCGTTCCCTCGACTAACCGTCCGCCTGGCCCCCCTCGAACTCAGCTTGCCTTCCCGACATTCCCCGTCTGTCCGACCATCCCCTTTAGCCATATCCTCTCTGTTCTATTATTATAGTATTATATTATAGTAGTATTATTTTATTATTATTAAAACCTGTTACATGACGCAGTTGTCAATCCAGTTTACTTTATATTGATTCATATTACTTCATTCTGTGCAAATACAGAGTTTGCTTGTAATAATAATCTGAAATCAGAGGTAACAAAAGTTTAGAAGGCTCTAATTTTGAAATTCCACATCAGAATTGTCTGATATTTTATGGGTGTGATTCTGAGGATGTCTGCTATCATTCTGAAATGAACTTGTATGAAAACAGGGAGTTTTGTTTTAATATTGCTGTGAAATCAGAGGTAATATATGACCTCTGTTACCTCTGATTTCACAGCAATATTTCAAAATTAATTTAATTTTGAAATTTCACATCAGAATTATCTGATAATTTGTGATTCTGAGGATGTCTGCTATCATTTCGAAGTGAAATTGTTGTATGAAAACAGGGAGTTTTCTTTTAATTCTAATCTGAATTCTTTGACATTTTAGATGGCTATTTCATTTTGCTACTTTTATTTTGAAATCTGTTTTTACACGCTCTCACTGTAATGCCTAGTATATATATATTATTATTATTATTATTATTATATACATGTACCACAAAACAACATGGGGGCTGGTTTGACCGCAGTAGACCAGGACTGGTTTCTGGACTGCAGACTGACCTCAGTGATGCTGCTCTTGCAGACCTCCATAGCCACCGACTCGAATTTGGAGTCTGTAGTCAGGTTGAGTTTATAGTTCCACAGGAGCTGAGGAAGGAGGGAGAGAAGGAGGGAGAGAAGGAGAGAGAGAAGGAGAGAGAGGAGAGAGAGAAGGAGGGAGAGAAGGAGGGAGAGAAGGAGAGAGAGAAGGAGGGAGAGAAGGAGAGAGAGGAGGGAGAGAAGGAGGGAGAGAAGGAGAGAGAGAAGGAGGGAGAGAAGGAGGGAGGAGGGAGAGGGGAGGGAGGAGGGGGGGAGGGAGGAGAGGAGGAGGGGGGGGGAGGGGAAGGGAGGAGAGAGAGAGAGAGGGAGAGAAGGGGGGGGGGGAGGGAGAGAAGGAGAGAGAGGAGAGAGGAGGGAGAGAAGGAGAGAGAGAAGGAGAGAGAGGAGGGAGAGGAGGAGAGAGAGAAGGAGGGAGAGAAGGAGAGAGAGAAGGAGAGAGAGAAGGAGGGAGAGAAGGAGGGAGAGAAGGAGAGAGTGAGA
>OMKK01023479.1:0-12758 GCA_900302305.1 Polymixia japonica
TGCACACCTTTCTCATGATTAACAAATTTTTGTTTGCATAGCAAATTTAGTCTTTGAAACCTTAAAAGTACACTGTTGGTCTATAGGACATATATTTAATGTAACCACAGCATACACTGCCCCATCACTATGCAAGTCTACATTTTTTATATCCAATAATAATGTATCTAAGGTTAAAAAAAAAAAAAAAAAGATCAATTAAAGCTATCAATGACTGGGTTTAGGACACCAGAGGAATCGATTCATTATTTGTATAGTACAAAATGTGTCAGAAAACGAATGCCAGGAGGATAATTAAGGGCAAAAGCCTGTGCAGTGTTCAAAAGATAAGAGCACGTTTCCCACACTAACGTGAGATAAGGCGGTCACAACCCCTGCAGTGTAAGCAGCTATTGAGATAACAAATCACCTTTTTTGGCAAAGGAATCTATGCATTTATGTAAATAACGTGATCACTTCCGAATTACTGGTTTCCTGTCTGCCAACGACACAACATTTATCCGTTTCTTTTTATGACTAGTACAAATGTATCCCTCGCTTTGCCCCGATTTCCTCTGGTCCAAAACCACAGGAGGATAGACATGGTGTGAATTGCATGCAAACTCCTTTTGAGTTAGTTAATGAAAACAATGAAGAGGGGGTTATTTAAAAAGTTGCAAACGATGTGTAGTAACATCGGCCGCGATAGACAGCAGTTCATTACTATTTTGTCAATGGGCCGAGGCATTTAAATACCGTGGGAGGTGGCTAGTCACTGCACTTTGAGTTTGACTGCGTAAGAGTTACTACTTGGCCATTTGGTGCAGAGGTGCAGTTGTCTTTCCTCATAGAAGTATGACAAAGTGGCCTAGTTGCTAACAATAACATTGGCTAGCCAGCGAGAGGAGCTAGCCACCCTCAACCCCCTGGCAAATGGCGTCAAACAAAACAAGCAGGGGTCTTTAAAAAATATATATTTTCAAACCTCTCGCTTCCGCAATGTGTGCACACATTTTGCAGATAAAACTACACCCTTCCTCGTCCAACCCCTCGTTAGCGAATTATACACCGAAACCACTTACCTCCGATCTACGAACACTTTGCTAGTTGAAGAAGACAGTAGCTAGCAGCAGCCCTTTTTTAAAAAGCAATGGCGATACGGCCCTGCTAAGCGGCTGTAATTCCGTACACAATGTTCTCATCCAAACGGGCGATATTTGGGTCTTTTTCGGGGATTAACGGAAAGAAAACGGCTCGGAGCCTTCGCCGCGCGCGTGTCTGGCGCGGGGGTTCGTTTCGGGAGCCCGAGTTCTGTCGCGAGCGGAGAAACTATTCGCCTCGCGGCTCCATTCATGCGCCGGAGTCGCTCGCTCGCTCGCTTCCTACGGCCGAGCGACGGCAGAGCGAGCAAAGCAACGGCGGTAGGATTCTCTCTCTCCTCTCGCTCATCCCCCAACACAACAATGCGGTTCACGAGACAAGTCCCACCCGCACGCACGCACGCACGCACAACGGTTACGTGACGCTTAACCGGAAAATAAAAAAAAATAAAACGGGCGAAGCGAGAGATGCCACGTCCGGCTACTTCCGTCTTCTTCTTCTCTCTCTCTTAATGCCCTCTTAAGCAGGCTAGACCGCTTCGTTTTCTTTTCTGTTTTTTTTTTTTTGACTGGGAGTCAATGAGAGTTGTCTCGCATTTGGTCACGGGGTTTGTGTGTAACTTAGCTGCTGTGTGGATTATCTGTGACCGCCCTGCTAAATGACTGACGTTAATGTTCATAAGCGTTTCAATTTCGTACAGTTGTGTGCAGTGATAGTGGTGAATATAACGGTGGGTAAACTATGACCCTCAGTCGATCAGTAATCACCATAAGGCAATCAACCACCAATATTGACAAAAACCCAATCATATTTCCAGAAAAGCATTAATTGATGCACTTTCCCTTAAAATATTCAATGTATTTTTCAGTTTCATAGTACTTACTTGGTTGGTAAACACTATTTTAGAAATAAAAAGGTTGGGTAAACTGAGTTTAGGTGGGTTTACCCTCAACCATTTTTGGTTCCGGGTATGTGGACAAAGGTTTCCATAGGCTGAATGTCGTGCGAGTCATCTTGATATTTTAAACATTAACATCTTTGGCTGGAGGTCATGTTGTAACGTAGTTGCTGTGGGGGACCTTACACACAAAAGCCCATCTGTCACACACCATCAAACCATTGCATTTGCCCCTGGTCTCTTCTACACTGTCCCATAAAAGGTCCAAACAAAGCGTGAACCAGGACAATGGCGTCGTTGCTACACAGAGTTCACCGTCTGAGGTAGATTGCAAATACGTAAAGGCTGGGAGGTGCCTATGTTTTGGTTAGGGGGGGGGGGGTCGGTAGTGAATGCATTGCATGTCAATAACAAGCAGCATCACTGAGATCGGTTTCAAGTTGGCAGGGCTATCTGGTATCTGCGCTGATGAATGTGATTCGAGCATGGTTCCGTGTGCAGAGACTGACAATTAACCATTGCTTTGCCCTACTCTAGTGACCAGGGTGCCCCTGGGAGGGTGCCGTGCAGGTCAAGAAACCCCGTCGGTTTAAAAGAGCAGTGATAATAGGAAAACAAATAATAGTTATTGTAAAACACAATTTATAGTTTGCATATGCTATGCTTTTTCAGCATGTCCGCATAAGACATTGGCGTGATTAAAACGAGGTTGAAAAAAAACCCCACAATCAATATCCATTTTTAGTATTTCAAATTATACTGTCTGGCGTTTGCCAGTAACGCAACCGCAAAATGAACTCCTTTAGGTTTTACAACAGCCGAGATTAAACCGAGCAGGAAACCGTTCACCAAGCGCGTTTTCTGTTTCGTTTTTTTTTATCACCCCTTTCGCCATGTTGAAGACCCTACACCCGGTGACACCATTAAAACCTGTTCCTTCCGTCCGACGCTGTGTGGAGCTGCTCCAGCCCCGACGACGGCAACTGCCAGCAAACCAGGAGACAAAGCAACAAAGTGAACCCCCCCTCTGGATCAATCAAATGTGTCATATTTAACCGTTTAGGAGCCGAAACCCAGAGATCACACCGTGGTACTTCATGGTACGTATGCCGTGTTCAACCAAACGCTTTAAACGGGGCTTAAACGTCGCCGGGACGTCGTCGTTAGTGCCGGCCTGACTTCGGGTCTTGGTGTGGTTCGTGTTGTACAGCTGGGTTCTGCCTCGCCAGGTTAGCTGCTGTGTCCTGTGTGTGTGTGTGTGTGTGTGGCCTAGCCAGTTGCTAACCAGCTAGCTAGTAGTAGTGTGGTCCGAAGTCTACCCGTCGTACCTCCCAAACCCGCTCCGACGTTGGGGTAGTTTGAGAAGTTATATCGCCTGTAAATGTTTGTGATACAAATCCATGTGACAGACGGCGTTAACCCTTCGTCTTGTTTTTGTGTGTAACTTAGCCCGGTGGCTAAGCTAGTTAGCGCTAGGATAGCCACCCTGTTATTTACTGATGATGTAGCGCAACTGCAGGCAATATTTAAATTGACTATTAGCTAATTGTCTAAAGCTGCTTGGGTGTTAGCCATTTTCCCCCACACGTGGAACCCCCATCCAGTGTGTATGTAAACATTTGTGAATTGATGTGGTAGTTGAAGATGATAGCCATATCACATTGGCTATTTTCGCTGTCCTCATTAGCTCTTCAGCCAAACCCGGAAAAGCTGCCTGTCAGTCCTCACCAAGGAAATGGCTTGTTGTTGGTTTGCTGCTTTTTTGTCTTTCTGTCCCGGTTCACTGTTCACTGTTCTGTTCCAATAGCCAGGTTTCCCATATTGCTGTGGTCAGATTTAAGATATTTTATGATAATGATATAGTTGTTAAAATGAAACCAAGTATGCATTTAAGTGATACAATCTATTGTGGAATTTCACTCCTCTCCTACTGGTCTAGTTTCTGGTTGATAAACATGTTACATGTGTCGGGTTACAGTATGCTCTGAACACGAAGCTGTAACTGTAGTTGGAATAACAAGTGTTGCGTCAGTAGTAATCATAATAATCAGATAACACCATTCACTAGGTTTGCGGCATTGGTGCTGGGACATCAACAGCTTGCATGGTAGCATAGTACATTCTGAAACAAGGATAACAAAACCTCACACACAGTCCAAAGCGAGATGTGATAGAATGCACACCATAAACATCACTCTATAAATATAGGACTTCCACATTTAATATCTGTGAGTTTAGGTGGACTGGCATACAGTATGTAGAAAACAAAAATGTGGGGAAAGTAATGATTTTTTTTAAGCATTGCAGAGCTTACACATAATGACTGAAGCTAAAGTGGTCTTGTGTACTAAGTTTTAAGTTAAACAGGGTTATACAGATATTGCAAACAGTGCAAGACTGAGCAAATACTGCTTGGGTAATATTGAATGTCATGATAATGCATAGTAAGAATTGTCTGCTGTCACGTGAAAACCAATTTCACAAGCAATTTCTATACCCCACAGGACAAGAAATGCTACTCAAAACTAATTTAATTATTTTAAACATGCATAGATGCCAACATGTGGTGTGCCCCCCCCCTTAATTTTTGAGCAGTTAATATTTCGGAGATGCAAGGTTTTTATCCTACAGCAGTGAATATAAGGTTTACAGACAGTTGTGTAAGGATACAAGAGTATTTAGATTGTGGAAGTAAGCAGGGGATGAATCAGGGTTTACTAGGGTGACAGCTCTGAGGAAAAAGCTGTTAAGGTGACAAGTGGACATGGTCTTCATGGATCAGTACCGTCTTCCAAAGTGCAGGGTCAGTGGTTGTTATTCATGCCCTTTTCTTTGCCCCAGTGTCATGTAGTTCTTTTATGGAGGGTAGCGAACAGCCAATCACCTGCTAGGCAGTGTGGACAACAGGCTTGAGCTTGCCCTTGGGACAGAAGTTTGTAATGGGTACAAACAGAGACTCTTAAAAAGTAGGTCTTGCAGGTTTTAAATATACATTTTAACAAACATAACAAAATACAAACCCAATGTCCATAGCTTTAGCTGTCACATACTGCCAAAATTTAAGTAGAGTTCTGTCAATTAGTTTTAGATTATTTTAGTTTCCAATCCAATACTTTGGATTTCTTGAGTCAGACAGCACATATCATATTAGAATATCTCAAAGACCTCAGAGTAGTTACAGACTGGGCCAGATTTAATGTATCACTTTTCTTGGCTAATGTTTTTTTTTTTTTTGTTTATTTAGATTGCCCACTTGATTAAGAATTCTCATTCACTCTGTCTCTCTCTTTCGCTCACTCTTTCACTAGGTCCTGCATGGAGAGGTGAAACTGTTTCCATCATAGATGGAGAAGGAGGACAGGCAGGCTTCCTGTGTTCTGGACAGCCACACGCACATAACAACTGCTTAAGAACCATAACATCCATGACTACCCCTGAACAGATCGCAGACTGCATTTGACAACGCAAGCCTGATTACCTTGCAGAGAAACCCTTGGGCTGCTGAGATGGACGGAGAGGAAGAAGTCTCTCCTGTGAGCGAAGACATGATCATTGACTCTAATGGCTCTATAGAAAATAAGAAAAGAGAGGCAAAAGGGACCTGTCTCAAAATTGAGGGCCAGGATGGCTATGTGTTCAAATCCTACAGCATAACTCCTCACGATACTGCAGATGCAAAGTCCCCTGCTTGTTCCTCAGTAACACTGGCTAAAGATTCTTCCCTTTCTATTGAGGGGGATGCAAATGATTTATCTTCTCAGGTTGAAAAACAGTTGGAGTCAGATAAAGAAAAGGAGGCCCACCCAGCTTCTCCGGCTCTTTCAAACAACAGCTTAAACGCTGATATTGAGGTAATGACAGAGAATGAAAGGTCTGAAAATGATAATGACGCAACTAAACATATCAAGGAGGAGGATGGGGATGCAAATGGAATGGAGGAGGAAACCCAAGAGGATGAAAGATTATCATTTGATAGCTCCATGGGCCCTTTCCTCACCAGAGATAATGATGATTATAGTAATTTGCTAAGTGGGTATACAAGTACCCTGTATGACGTTGCCATGGATGCTGTCACTCAGAGTCTTTTGTCATCCATGAGGAGCCATGCAAACCCCAGGAAAAAATCTCCCGCCTGGAATCATTTCTGCATTTCCCCACGAGACAGTACCAAAGCAATCTGTTTATACTGCATGAAAGAGTTCAGTCGCGGTAAGAACGAGAAAGACCTCAGCACCAGTTGTTTGATGCGGCACGTACGAAGAGCACACCCTACTGTGCTTTTACAAGACGGAGGAGACGGCTCCTCAAATAATTTTACTAGCCCGCTTGCCTCATCTGTGATACCTCCCTCCCCAAACTCGCCAAAAAACGGAGACTTGGCAAATAGCATTCTTACTCCTGCCTCAAAGAACACTTCGCCGTCCACCTCCTCAGCCGAAAACTCAGACCTGTCATCCAAAGAAGTGTTACCCAAAGTTGAACCAAAAGTAGAACCGTGTGCCAACGCTGACACTGCCGGTGGCACACTCTCATCCTCACATTCCAATGAAAACAACGGCGAAGAAGCGCCAGACGGAGGGCCCGAGCGCCTGCCCGGGACCCCGAAAAGCTCCAGTTCGCGACGGAGATCAGCTGTATGGAAACACTTCTACCTGTCACCCGCTGACAGCTCCAAAGCAGTATGTATCCATTGCATGAATGAATTCAGCCGGGGTAAGAATGGGAAAGACCTGGGGACAAGCTGTCTTATTCGTCATATGTGGAGGGCCCACAAAGAGGTTGTCATTGAAGAAAACGGACAGGGCAATCACATTCCACCGCCCTACACAAACCCGCCCTCCCTCTTGTCCCGCACACAGCTGCAGGACTCACTGGAAATCAAAAAAGAATCCCCCCTTCCCCCGTCCTCACCAGAAACCATATCAGATGAATTACCGCAGCATATGGAGGAAAGCATGGACGTGAAAGAGGAATCAGATGAGGCCCTGAATCTGTCAGGTCAGGACTCCTCTCTTAATCTCTCCTACGGAGTTCAGGGGGAGGATACGCCTTTGGCTTCCTCACCGTGCGATCTCTCGGAGGGCCCCAGCCTCAATCAGGATCATTCAGTTTTCCAGCAAAACAAGAAAATCATGAAACGGGTGAAATCTGAAGTGTGGCATCATTTTATCGTCTCACCGGTCGACCAGCTCAAGGCACTGTGCCGTTACTGCCCCTGTGTCATCAGCCGGGGTAAACGAGGCGACTTTGGCACAAGCTGTTTGATGAGGCATCTGATGAGACGCCACCCGGACGTCCTCAAAAACCAAAAAAGCACAGATGACAAGGAGCCCTCCCCCCACCCGTACGCCACTCTCTCGGCAACAGACACAGTTTCAGCCAAAGTAACTGAGAGCCCCGCTGGTGAGAAAAAGCCGCAAACCCTGCCTGTTTTTAGCAAAAAGACGTCAAAACTGTGGAACCATTTTTCCATTTCCCCTGCTGACCCCACAAAGGTGGTTTGTTTGCACTGTAGCCGCACAATAAGCCGGGGCAAAAAGACTACAAACCTTGGCACAAGTTGCCTTTTCAGGCACATGCAGAGGTTTCATGGACACGTTCTTGAAAGTAACAATGCTATCTCAGGTGATGTGCCGTCTGCTGAAATTCACGTTAAACAAGAGCTCATGGACACTTCTGCGTATGAAGAGAATGGTGAGAAGTTTGATGAACACCACCCGGTTGCCAAAAAAATCACCAAACTCATCGCAGAAATGCTTGCACTGGATCTTCAGCCATCAGCTATGGTGGAGAATGCTGGTCTGAACAGACTACTAGAGTACCTCCAGCCTCAGTATTCTCTACCTTCCTCTTCTTATTTCACCAGCACTGCCATACCTGACATGTACGAAAGAGTGAAAGAGGTCGTTCTCACACACCTCAAAGAAGCTGAAAGTGGCGTCGTCCACTTTACAACTAGTATTTGGGTCAGTAGCCAGACGAGAGAATACCTGACCCTCACTGCCCACTGGGCGACATACGAGTCGTGCGTCAGACCTCAGGGCCAGGACTTTCACTGCTCCGCTCTCCTCAGCATCTCACAAATAGACTGTGACCACGACATGCTTAACATCCAGAAGCAGCTGGAGTATCTGTGGGACTCTTGGATCACCTCGTCAGGGCTCAAAAAGGGGTTCACTGTCACTGATAACAACGCGATCAGACACGCCCTGGAGGACAGCGGCGTCACCGTGCAGTGTTTTGGGCACACCGTAGACCTCATTGTTAACGAAGCCATAAAGAGCCAGAGAATGGTTCAGAACCTTCTGAGCATCGCGCGGAAGATCTGCGAACGCGTGCACCGCTCGAACAAGGCTAAGGAGAAACTGTCCGAGCTCCAGAGGGTCCACCAGCTGCCTGAAAACCAGCTGGTCCAAGATGTCCCCTCCAAATGGAGGACCTCCTTTTTCATGCTGGAGCGTCTGGTGGAGCAGAAGAAAGCCATTGACGAGATGTCGATCGAGTGCAATTTCAGGGAAATGATCAGCTGCGATCAGTGGGAGGTGATGCTGTCGGTCTGCAATGCACTGAAACCTTTCGAAGTTGCCTGCAGGGAGATGAGCAACCGCACTGCCACTCTGGGGCAAGTCATACCACTCATTCACATCCTTAACAGAAAGATAGACCTGCTGTTCGATGAGACCGTGGGCATAGACAACATGCTCAAGTCTCTAAAGGAGGCCATGGTGAGTAAAATGTCCTCAACTCTGCACGACCCACGATACACCTGGGCAACCATGCTGGACCCGCGGTACAAGACTTCTTTGTTCACAGAGGAAGAGGCAGAGCGATGTAAACAAGACCTCATCCGAGAACTGGATTTGTCCTTTTCTACCTCAGTCGCAACTAAGCCTCCACTGCCCAACGGCTGCAGCGAGGCCCCTGCTTCATCCAACAGTTCCAACTCTAACAAGGATAACTTGTGGTCCCTCATGGCTGACATCCGACACAAGATAAAACAAGAGGAGAAGCCAAAATCCTCAGAGCTGGCAGTGCTGGAGTACCTAGAGGAAGACATACTTGATCAAAGCTGTGACCCCCTCGACTATTGGAACCTGAAAAAGTTCCTGTGGCCGGAACTTGCCAAAGTAGCCGCCCGTTACGTGGGCTGTCCTCCCAGCATTGTCCCAGCAGAGACTCTGTTCAGCACAGCTAGCGTGAACTGTGCTCTAAATCAGCCCAGACCCTTTCTAGAAAACATGGAGGGCTTGCTGTTCCTTAAGGTCAACCTCCCTTTGATTTATTTTCAGTACTGATGAATATGGAGCATACATTTGCAAACCCTTTATCAAGGACCAAGTTGCATAGCTGTGAAATGGGTCTGTTCTGTCGGGCTACACTGTAAAAGATATCAACTTATACACTGATGGGTTTGTTTTCAATGCAACGGCTAGACTTTTTCTTAAATTCAGTGTGTACTACTGTTAAACACTTTCAAGCTGATGTGATGACAAAGTCCCAGTCAAAAGTGTATCAGGGAGGGAGGGGTTTATCTAGCTGTAGGGGTTGTTGATATTTGTTTGCTGTAAATTGATGTTTTTGTTTTTTTTTGTCTGCTCTCTCCTTGTGCCTTATCCAAAACTACTTCAGGTCAAAATGCTGTAAATACTTTAAGTTGCGCAAAAATCAAGTCAGGAGTCTTTTGATTATGATGGTTTAAAAATTGAGGTTGAGTTGTTTTCTGAATGAACACATGGCCCAAAAATAAATGCTGTGACTGAAAGATGTTTTAAGTTTATGTTATTTAATTCTTTAATTGTGAACTTGTGGCTTATGGTACTGTCATGTAGAAATAGATCTTTTTTTACTTGCTGAAATGTTTTTAATGAGATCATGTAAAATATTGCTGTATTTTCAGGATAAGCAGTTTGTTTGGAATATACAATTTGTCTCTTAAGCACAATTTTAAAGTTTTTTTTTTCCCAAGGGATTAAATTATGGGTTTATTGTTTTTGTTTATGGTTGAGTAATACAATGTAATTTTTATATAAATAATAACTTCTGAACCTAATTTGATAAATGTTTTAGCATTGAGACTGGAACCATGCAAATTTTGTGGTCATTTGTAAATAAAGGTTTTCCTTATGTAATACGCAAGGTTTTTCCTTTTTGAGTTTCATTCATAGGTTGTAAAAATGAGGTTTCATTAAACAGAGTATAAGTATAATTGTCTCCAATTCACTAATGGTTCTAAACATGATGTTTAGCCCAGTGCTCGCTTTAGTGCTAATCTACAAAATCATAAAAATGCATTGTTCTTAATTGCTCAATCAAAGTTGTGTTTTCATGAGATAAAAACCACATTTATTTCATGGTCTCATTTCAATATCAATTGGGGAAAATGCAGTTTTACTTCTTTGCTAAGCATGAGAAATGCATTACAATGGGTAATTTGTATTTTAACAATGCATGTGTATATGAATCAATTTGAACCAGTAAGACAAGTTAAACATGGCTAGTAATGAATACAAAGTAGTAAGTAAACTCTTTATGTAGCATCTTTCAAAACATGGTGTTACAAAGTGCTTTACAAAAAAATAAAAACCAAATAAAAATGGATCAAGACGCTGCTTAAAACAATCAACTGTTTCTGCTGATCTGACAGCAAAGGTCAGGCTGTCCCACAAGACAAAAGCACGATCACCTCTTCATTTTAATCTGCACTGCAGGACTGCCAGAAGCCCTGGGTCGGAGGATCTACGTGGCCCAGTAGAGCTAGGTAATGGCGACCATGTAACGCCTTGTAAGTGATAATTATGAAATCAATCTTAAAATTTAAAGGAATGCACAATTCTTTGCCAGATGTTTTGAAAGGATTGGACTAATTACACCCGCATGTGCACAAATGTGAATGGGGTATTGTTTTTGCCTGTGTGTCTGCCTGTCCTTAACTGCAACTCATCCATTTCTTGTCCGATTTGGCTGGATTGGTGGATTTGTGCTTATTGCATGCACCACATTTTCCACATCACGGTCCGCATGTGTAGCTGCAGTCATCAGTCATAACTATCTATCCACATGTCCATATACACATTTACCCAACACCAAACTGTTATTGCGTAGCAACTTTGGTCCTATTTATGGTCACAAAAAAAAAAAGTGATTCTTTAACCACACACCACAGTCTTGGTGAATTCATTTCACTTTCTCAGGTTCATCCATGCGCTCCAACAGGACAGTTCTTTTCTCTAGTTGCACGCTGAATGGAGGAAAGTGAAACATGTTTAAGGTTATCCTGTCGAAACCTTCTATGACTGCCAGAGGCTGGTGAGTGTCCCGGAGCTGTAGTATCTTGGTAGTGTTGTACTCCATCAAAAGGTGTGAGTACTTTTTCATTTCTAGACTTTCAGGGCTCAAGTCTTCTCGCTTGTCATATCTGTTGAAAAATATAACACGTAAGTGGAGTACTTAGAAACACCATTCAGTAACAACACAGTGATGGGTTAAGACTTGAAGTTTCGGTCCAAAACAAGGACCAAACCCACCAACCTCCAGTTTCTGTTCTGCTCCAAGAAGCGAGACACTCCAGTTTCAGCAGCATAGGCATCAATATGAACAAACACATCTGTGGAGAAACAGCAAATGTGTAACGATTTGATAACGCTGTACGTGTTTGGATGTATTTCGTTATTTGCACCATTTCATAAAAGACACACATAAGGGGGAACAAATTTGTACAAATTTGTATTTTTTTGGACAGTTCTAACCTCATCTAACCTCACCACAAAAGATGAAGAGATGTGCACGGCCATCAAATAATATCCCTCTTCGAGAACTCAAAACTGCTGCACATTCTCGTGTTTCAGTTGACAGAGAGATCGTCAACATGGGGAGCTGCCTGCATATCAAGGTGACTGAAGGTGAGACCGACCTGCTGTGGCTGGAACCAGGCTGTGCAGCGCCTGCATCCCTCGGCCTCCTGGGTAGTTGTGGTGGGAAACGTACAGAGAAAAGCCGGAATATGCTGCGTTGGTCAACAGCTGGCCGGCCACAACCAAGGAACCCAGTTTATACATCAAGGACTTCCGGTAGTTTCTCAAGCTAAAGCACACACACACAAAAAAAGGAAAAGTGAGGAATATCATTAAGTAGGCTTGGCAAAGGTTCATACTAAAGCATTTTTACCCTTTTTTGATTGTTACAATATCCCGCTACCTTCAATTAGATAAAAACCTAGACCTTTCTGATTATTTTTTCTTGTTTAAGTCGATCTTCATATAATTTAATGTAATGATCTGACCCAGAGGTCTCAAGCATATGGAACACAATCACCTTTACATGGTAGACTCAACGACCACAGCAGCACGAAGAAGACTAAGTGCATCTGAACTTCAGTAAATGACTTAATAAAAACTCATTAACCAGTGGAAGCCTACTGGTCACTTACAAAAATGAAAGAAACAGCAAAATCAATGTTTTACTGACTGCCACCGCCCCTGTCGTTGAAGGACATCTTTATTACCCATTTACATTCTTATTTTATAGTTTATTACCTGTGGGCTTTTTCTGTTTTTCTGTTTTATATGCAAGTTGGCAACTCATGCTTGGAGCAAAGGCCTGACCATTGTTTTGCTTGAACTCTTTCACCCTCCTGTCTCCACTTAAGGAGATATTTGTTTCATTATCATTGTAAACAATCACACATTGTTTTTATGGCTGTGTTTGTGTGTGTGTGTGTGTGTGTGTGTGTGTGTGTGTGTGTGTGTGTGTGTGTGTGTGTGTGTGGTGTAGTGTGTGTGTG